>OMLB01033989.1:32427-44310 GCA_900302555.1 Myripristis jacobus
GGTGGTGAAACGGGACCACCACCAGGAGCCTTAACACGTGGGGACCCAGGGCGACCAGCCACATTCCTGCACTCCTCTTCCTCCTCCCACCTCTCCTCTTCCTCTGTGTCATCACTTGTTGACGCTTTTGCAGTGATCACAATTAAATGCATGGCTGAAATAATACATATGTGTTTTTCATGTTGGGTGATTTAAGGGCTGTTTGTCGCCTTTCTGCTGTTAAGACAAAGCTTTTGAACCGATTCATGCAGGGAAATCCCATAATCTAATTTTGAAGGATTTATTAGGTCTATCAATTGAATCATAAATTCTCTTTTTCCTAATTAATGTATTTATTACCAATAAAAGAACCGCCTCAGAACTTAAAGAAAACATCTGTTAATGTTCGTATAAAACAAAAATCGGATTAGCCCATGTAATTACAAAGATATACATTTTCATTTCTGTCAAGGCAAAGTTTTGCCTCGCGCTTTTCGTTCAAGACATGAACACATGCATAAATGAATGAAATAATACTCATGTTTAAAGCTGTAAAGTCCTCCCATCCATTCACATAAAAAACAACTCCTGCAGCTGTCCAATTGATGAGTGTATGTATTTCCAGTACACTTTTACATAAATCAGCAGTTAGATAATGTCAAAATAATTTAATAAAAGTATAGCAATAACTGATTATTATTTTATTTTATTTATTAACTGCTAATGTGTAATCATGTGATTACCCAAAGTCGATGCATTTCTCTCAGTCTCCATTCCCTTTTAGGGACATAACCTACTAAAATAAATATAACAAAATAAGTTACTCTTATTCAAAGTCATCAAGAACACAATGATGAGATCTGAGGCGTCTCTCTCTCTCTCTCTCTGTCTTTCTCTCTTTCTCTCTCTCTCTCTCTCTCTGTCTGTCTTAGATAATAATAATCATTGCATATTTAGTAGATGGTATTTTATTATTTTATTAAGCCTTAATTGGCTTTAATTATAGACAACGTAATGAATATTTTCAAATAGAAGATGCTAGTGTGTTGCTCTGATTGCAGGCAGCATTATGAAACCGTTTCAAACAATTAGATACAATAATGTCAAGCCTTGACTCAATTATGCACAACTTTATAATTATTTTAAAATATTGTATTTCTGCTTCATGGGCCTATTTACAACATATGTGTGTACGACGGAGTGCAGGTGTATGAGTGGAATGAGCTGCATGTGACTGGGAGGACTGGCTGCAGCCTGGTGAAAAACCAGTAAGCTGTCCCTGGTGAGGGAGGAAAAAAAAAAAAAAAGTTTGTGAAAGTGGCCTGACGTCACACTCCCACAATGCTTACCGCCCCATAACTCCGCTGCAGCCTGAGGAGAGCCAGACACACTCTCAGGCCCCGAATATAGAAAAATTATTGAAAAAAAATTGTAAAAAAATATTAAAACAACAGATCGCGGGGAGAAAAGACCGGGGAAAGGTGTCGTGGGGTCTCCCACGGTGGGTTTCTCGTCCAGTCCGTGATGGAAGGTTACCGGGGCTCCATGTGAAATTGACTAATGCGGTGCTGGAAAGTTTTTGGTGGGTAAACTGCTCGTTTTTTTCTGTAAGACCTCATAATGTGGCTGCACGTCCTGATGTGTGCATGTGTGTTTTTGAAAAAAGATTGCGACCACTAGATCCACTCTATCACATGATGACTGACAGATCGACGTGCGCCAGAGCCGAATTGTTATGAATGTGCGGTTATTATCCTGCAATCGGACTTTGCGTAATTTTGCTCATTTTTGTGGAAGCGTGCAGACATTTGGGTATTTAATTTTTAATTACGCGATCGCCTCCACTTCTCTCCCTCTCTCTCTCTCTCTCTCCCCCTTCTCTCGAGGCTTTGTCGATAAATATGTTGCAAATGCGAATCTGTGAAGTTGTAAAACGAGGTGCACTTTGTCAAGCTGGGCCTCCGTGTTGATGTTTGATGTTGTTTGCAAGTTTTCGGCGATTTGGTGAATTTTAAGCAATTTCCGAATATTTATCATGTGGAGCATGCCGTTGCAGAGGAGAGGGAGATAGAGGGAACGTCCCATGATGTGTTTTTTTGCGGGAGCAGAAAACTCTGATAATTGTGGAAGTTGTTATGAGTGCATCATACAGTTATATTATTTACTTTAGGCAGTTGCTTGATTGATTTTGAGGCGCCCAGAAACCAAAAAATAAAAAATAAAAAAATGAAGCGACAGTTTAAGGAGTGCATGTGTGTTTGGCCCCTCCACTAGGTTATCTACACAGTAATGGCTTATGTCATGTTTGTCGCTGATCGGATGTTTTGTGTCTCTTGCCTTGTGCTTGGTGTGTAAGAGTGTGTGTGTGAGTGTGAGTGTGAGTATGTGTGTGTGTGTGTGTGTGTGTGTGAGCGCGTGTGTGTGTGAGAGAGAAAGTCCTTTGCCTTGGAAGCGGGTAAATAACAACCAAGAGCCTGTAGTGAAGGGGGGGTTGGGTCAAAATCTGGGGGTTAAATTTATGCACTTATTATTGATATCTGCCTCTGCTGTAGGCCTGAAGGATTCACACACTTCTTTGGCAGTTGAAAGTGTTGAAAACATATAGAAATCACAAATATGTAACATTTAGCACCTGGCAATGAAGTGAAGGAAATATATTACAACAGTATAAACACTTGTAGTATGTTTGTGGTGCTCTGTAATGACTTTATTGTGATCTTATTGGATATTATGGCGTTTTCTAGTCTCCATTGCTAACACTTTAATATTCCTATGTTAAAGTGTTATCATTTTGTTGTAATACATGTATATGCCTTTTTACAATTTATTACAGGCTTGCTAAAGTGTTTTTTTGTGTTGAATAGGGAGCGAGCTTGCCCTTAAAAGGCATTGTTTGGGCTGATAAGTTTTCATTCTATCAGATATCAGCAGATATCCTGTGGTTGTAGTGGAGTTAGACATGTAGGTCTACACACACTATACCTGCAGCGGCGTAAAAGGCTTCTCGTGTCAAAAATACTCTTGGATTTACGGGCGTTCATCATCCTCCTCCTCATTATAGCCCACATTATTGTCATTTAATCAACAATCATTTTATGCACGGATTGCAGGAGATATTAAGTACAAAACCTCAGCTGATTATATGGCTTGTAAACAAATATGCACTGACTCTCTGCCTTGGGTGTGGATGCCTGTATCGGCTCTATAAAGAGAGACACAACCTGTAATAACATGATAATTTGTGCTGTTAAGAGGCAATCAGTGAGGTGGTGTAAATAAAGAGCAGGGTAAACTATCATCTGCTCTAGGTGATTATTATAAGACAGACAACCACCATAGTATCAACAAAAATCAATTCCAGTTTCAGAAAAAAACATTCTTTTACACTTTTACCCATAAAAGACCTTATATCTTTTCACTGGGCTTGTATCAGTTCGATAGTAATTCCTATGGCAGAGAGGATGAATTCACCTCGCACAGATTTATGTCAGTCTTGAAAAGATTGTTGAAGGCTGTTTGGCAAATTAAAAAAAGTGGGTGAGGAGAGTTTATCTGGGTTTTCCCTCCACTTCATCCCTGGAGGCAGCCAGCAGATATTTGTTGTTGCAGCAGGTCTGAGACAAGCATGTTCCATCAAGGCCTCCAGCCACATAATAAGGAAATGGAAGTGAGTTCGTCACGAGACAATGCCTTTGTTACTGACAGTCGCTGTGCAAGTCGAGACCCATGTGTTGATGTTTGCTCGTTTCTCATTATAACAGCCCTGTTAGCAACGGATCCCCCTCCATGCACTTTAAAAGATTTATTTCTTCTAACTCTTGCAGCATTAAGCGTGGTTGTTGTCACTCCGCTGGTGCACCTGTTTTTAGATACGGAAGGTTTCAGTGATAGATCTGCAGGGCTTGTTTATGAATCTGAGACTATCAGAGATAAAAGCTGAATTTATGAACTGTCAGAACTTGTGCATGAATTAACTGCATGTCCTGGAGCTAGCCTAAATACTGAAAAACTTGTTTTGTTAAACATTTTAAACTGTATTTAAATATAACTTCTTCTTGTTATTATTATTATTATATGATAATTTATTTAATTTTATTATTATTATTATTATTATTTTTACAAAGTTTCAACTTGCATCAAAATGTTGTAACCATGGTATTAGGCACTTTGAACAATAATAGAATTAACTTGCAAACTATTTGATCTCTTCTTTTTTTCTTAATGTTGATTACATACAGATTTTGAAAAATCTATTTAAAAACATTTTTGCATAAGGTAACCCACAGCCCCCCTCCCTCCACCCACTACCCCCAGTACCACAAACACTTGATTATTGTTTTTGTTTTGGTGCACAAGCATTCTTAGCTGGCCCACTCCCCAAACCATATTTCTGCCGGGTCCGTTGAGCCAGCTTCTTCTCATTAACTTCCATGCATTGCATCACATTACTTCCATGCCCCTGCGGTTGGGAGGCAGCACGTTTCATGTTTGCCTTTGTGATTGAGCGAATGTGTTTGCCTGTGAGAGCTCACACACATGCGTGTTTGTGATACGTGCATGTGCACTTTGATACGTGTCTGCACTTGAGTGTGCGTGAGATGCGTGTGTGTGTGTGTGTGTGTGGCTGTGCGCGTGCACGTGGGTGTGCATGAGACGGGGTATGATGGCTCATGATGCGTGCTTGTGTGTTTGTGAAAGAGAGACACACAGGGAGAGAGAGAGAGTGAGAGAGAGAGAGAGAGAGAGCTTAAGCGCTGTTTGTGTGCTGGAGGGAGGTCTTCTCTGAAAATTCCCCACAATTCCTTGCACCTCTGTGGGCAGCAGCAGCGGCAGTGGTAGCAGCAGAGGCGGCGGTGGCGGCGGCAGCAACAGCAGGCTGATTTCCATGAGAAAAGAGCATCAGTTGGGTTAATGGGAAGGACAGCCCTCTGAGGGGACAAATGGTAGTTAATAACCAGGGAAGAATCGGAAAAGCTCTGATCCCATTCTTTGTACTTCTTCACCTTCTAGAGGGAGGGATGGGGTGGAGGGTGGAGGAAGAGGAGGAGGGGGTGGAGAGGCGAGGAGAAGAGCTGGGCGAGGGAACAAGGGACACTGGGTTCATGCTAGAATGGATGTTGTTCGCTGAAGGGCGGCAAGAAGATTGTTCTATTTGTTATTTTCTCAGGACAGCATGAGAAAAAACGGGCGAGCCCAAGAGCCTGAGAACTGGAACGGAGCACGGGGCATTGCAGAGGCAGCCTGTCCCGCTAAAACACTGTGTGTGCGTGTGCGCGCAAGGGTGCAGTTTGTGTATTTGCATTTCTTTGTGCACGTGCGCGTGCATCGGACTGTTTGCGTGCATGTGTGTGAATATTACTCAGATGAGCCGGGAAAAAAGATTTATTTATTTGTGTTCTGCAAGGTTTCACACACAGTAGCTGGGCTCGCTGGTTGTGCTGTGTGGTTGTTCTGGTCACTCAGGGGCGGGGGATGGACATAAGTCTGGGATAGAGAGAGTGTGAGAGAAAGAGAGAGAGAGAGAGGGAGAGAGGGAGAGAGGGGGAGGCAGTGAGGAAGACTAGATTCCAGCCAAGTTCACAGATCTAATGTCACTCTTTCCACATTTCCAGCTCTGTTGAACCTCTGAGCGGTGATAGCCATCTGTCTGGATCACACATCACCCCAGGGCAAATATCGATTTGTCATTCCCACAGAGCTGGTTGTGTCGATGAGACAGTTGTAGTAATCAGTAAATAAGGAAAGACAATCAATGAGATGTGTAAAAATGAAGAGTAAGGCTTTTATTTAAAAAAAAAAACCCTGTATTTTCCGCCCTGGCGGTGTTTTCCTCTGTTAGTTTATGTGAGACTTTCTGTTCCCAGTGGATAAGATTTTAATTTAAAGCTATTTGCAGCCGTTTAAATGCCTGAATGAGTTGAGGCATGATCTCAGGTGTATCAATAGTGGTTTATAAGTTGCTGTTAGTTTCTCTAAGTGGCAAAAAACTGCATAGGAGGACAATTCCTACGTCTCCATTTTTAAATGAAAGTTGATCATTGTTTCTGTTCCCTTTTTTTCCCCCCCACATACTCGACTGGTTCATAGTTTGAAAGTGAACCTCTCGTGATACAGAAAAGCTTTTCACATCAAAAATAACTTTCAAGTCAGATTAACAGCCTTTTATTTGGGATCAAGTCTAATGAGTGCAACAAAAAAAAAAAACATGCACGAAACATAGCACTTTTACCCTTTGCATTCTTTATAGCCAGTGCAGCACTCTGTACATTTACTATAGTTGGCAGCCGTGACAGAGAGAAGAATGATGCTTTACTATGTAATAGACTGATTGAAAACAGGCACGCACAACATACGTGTGTGCAGTGCATGTATGCGTCCGCACACACAAACTCACACATACTCAAACACACAAACATTTTACAAGGCTAATTAAAGTTAAAGAAAAAAAGCTTCACATTTTCATTTGTTATTTATGTATAGGCACAAACATAATAATACAGGCACACATGCTCTCATTTACTCACATACATGCGGACGCTTTTTGGACCAGCGCGCATTCTGATGGGTCCTGCAGTATGCGGGTCAGAAATAGTAAGAGGATGCTAGATGCTTGAACCACATACTGCCACTTTTCCTTGTGGATCTTTTTCTAGGAAGAGCGGGGCAGCTGTGGCTTTTCAGAACCTAGATCCATCCATCAAGCAGCACCCATGGTTTACACCACACAACACACACACACACACACACACACGCACGCACACACACCCCTCCTTTCGCTCCCCTCCCTCCTTTCGCCGTCTCCCTGTATCTTAATTTCTCTCTCCTTCCCTCTTCCCTTCTCCCTTTCTTCATCCCTTCCTCTGTCCATCTATCCTTCTCTGTTTTGCCCCTCATCCATCCTTCTCCCAGACTGGGTTTACACCCCCCAGGCCACTTCCGCCAGCCTGTCTGCAACAGATTTATTAATAGGCTTTTCTCCCCCTGCAGTAAACACAAAGTTGGGTTTAGGGGTCGTCTCTCAGCCACTGATGGGCTCGCACTTAACCTCAGATGGCGACTGATTTTGGAACAGTGGAAAAGTCAGATTGTGTTGGTCCCAGATGACAACGACCCAGTCGAGACCGAGCAACTTTTAGGTTCCAGTTGGATTCAGATTCACTGGAACCACCGGAAAATATCTGATTACCTTTACGGCATTTCTTCGTTTTCAGAGGGACGCGTGGCAGATGGGGTGCCATGTGATGAAAGACATGGAGCGGATTCAGTGGCATAATTTGCAAGTGTGCTGTACACACCTCAGCCCACTAACTCAATCAGTTTAGCTTACAAATTCAGTTTTGCATGTTTAGGTCTAGAAAAAGCTTGGGAGTTGCACAAGTCTAGAAAAGCAAGAAAAAAAGTTTTTTTTTTCAATCCTTACGCACTCATGATTACACATTATATTGTCTTTTTATGCACAATAAAAACAATAAAATTACAATAAAGAAATAAATAACTCTACATATCTATATCTATATATATTGCTCTAGATCAACTGCCTTTCTGCATTTGTCACATTGTCCTGTCACGATCGACATGTGACATGATAAGACAACTAAAACGTTGTAATCAGCTCAGGTCCAAGCTGTAACCGTGTTGGAATCTTGCATTTAAAATGAAGCACAACATCCAAGTAGCTTTTTGCCCTGAGCCCTTTAAGAAGTAGTGGAGAGGTAATGGATCGACTGATTGGATATCCTCGGAGCCACCAAGTGAAACACGACCTCCTGCGCTTGCAGCCTGTCATCGTTCTGTGTTGGATGGTCAGGAAAAAGACAGGACATACTTCACTTACCAGCGATACCCCCGTCTTCATGGCTATTGCAGATGTAGCGTGTGCAAGTCCGTGGAGCGGGGTCCTGCTCAGCGAGGTGAACTTGCAGACCTGAGCTGCTTCACACCGTGCAAACAGGACAGGTCCTGTGTGCCACCCTGAAGGAAAAAGGTTTGCTGATGCTGCACCGATTTTAGAAATTTTTTTTGCTTTCTCACAGCAAACATTGGTGTCGTAATCTGTTAATTGGGAGGGTTTTATGTTACAGTATCCCTGTGACTCTGTTCCTCAGCATTTCAGAAATAGCAGGCCGCCTGTTGCCTGTTGCATTAGGTTGCTCAATCTTTATTTTTGATTTTTATTATAAAATTAAAACTATAGGTAAACCATGCCTCAACATGGACTTAACAGTGTGATTAGTCCCACTGTGTCTGTTCTGAATAACTGAAAGAAGACTAAATACAGTATCTAAAAGAGAGCATGAAACCTTGACACTAACCACACCTCGGAGTGAGAGAACTGAGTTGAGAAGTTGTCTCTGTGGATACGGCCCCAGCAGTTCACATGCTACCACTTTGGGTAGAGCAGAACAGCAGGCAGCCAATCAGGAGCCTGTTTGATCCAGAGCCACTGTTTGACTCTTTGATTTGATTGGCTCGTGGTCAGACAGAGTATACAGTGGTCACCAGGGTCAAAGTGTGAGGACAGGCAAACACCAAAGGCTTTATATAACCGAGGTGTTCAAATGTTATTGTTTCAGAGCATTTCTGGGCAGTGTGCTTGGTGACCTTAATTGACTTACCTGCTATGTCAAAATTTGACTGGTATTTGGCCTTTTAGTGAGTGTTCACTTCACACCCTGTTTCTAATGATAGTGGCTCCTAATCAAGGACAAAGACTGAGTTTTCCAAAAGCACTTAATTTAAAGATGATCTCCTCCTAACAGCAAACAAATGCTCCGAAATGATCTTATGACAGAGGACAGAGGTTGTCCCAACTATCCATTCTGACTCTGACAAACTCGTGTTTTTAGCAAAATACAAATGCTAACATGCATTGCGTGCAGGTAGGAACGAGTTTTGCCAAAACTAGCCCGGAAACACAGCTGAACCCATCCTTGATTTGACAGATAAAATGGATTGTGGCTCGACCGCATTCCTACTCAAGGATTCTTATAAGATGATCTGTTGATGTGCAAAGCCAAGATTGGAGCCGGAGAGGAAGTGGAATGGTACTACACACTTTAGAGGAATGCTCCAGCACTAGACATGCTAGCATGCACATACAGGGAGCATGCATGGCGGATGCATGTCAGAGAGCTGTTGAGATGTGACTCAGCACAGAGTTATGTATGTTTTACCGGCTTGGTAATAGCTTGAATATGGACCTGATCTGTTCGGTCCAGTCTTACAGATGCCGATCTGTGAGTCAGCGAATGTGAAGAAACCCGATATGCATGGAAAGAGAGAGACAAGCGGGAATAACTCCTGACTCACACACACACACACAAACTATAGTAGTAGTGACAGGAGATTGCGCTGCTTCTGACTCACGAGAGAGAGAGAGAGAGAGAAGAGAGAGCAAGAAGGGAGAGTGGAGAGAAAGCAAGAGAAAGCAGAGTGTAGCCGCAGTGTCTGATGACACATTCCCTCTTCCTTCCTCTGAAGTGATTTTTAATAACCCCTCTGCCACCCCGCCCTGCTCAGCAATCCCGTGCTCAAAAAATAATGCCAAGGAAAACCTCCAACTCCCTTGGTGGACAAAAGAAACCTCTCCGCTGCTCAGGCGAGAGTTAACTGTGAGGGGACTGCGATGCTGCAGGGAGATGGAGAGCGAAATGCAGAGTGAGCCTTGAGAATTAGAAATAAGTCATCCGACTGATTGATTGATTTACTGATTGATGAGAGCAAAAATGTGTCATATGACGTGAGTATGCAGAGTGACAGAAAACATCATATTAATCACATCTGTCAAGGGTCTGTCTAATGTACATGTCAGCTAAAACAGTGACAGGATACTGTGATTCAGATTGATGCTTTACAACATCACAGCAGCGTCAAATACTTTGATTGTTTAACATCTGTGTTAAAAATCTGCTATGTTGTTTCTTGCTGCAGTCCAGTCATACTCCTAGACTGAACAGATAGAAGGAAAACCATTTTGCAATTAT
This sequence comes from Myripristis jacobus, assembly GCA_900302555.1. Lineage (NCBI taxonomy): Eukaryota > Metazoa > Chordata > Actinopteri > Holocentriformes > Holocentridae > Myripristis > Myripristis jacobus. The sequence goes on from OMLB01033989.1 coordinate 42,390, forward strand.
TTTGACAGATATTGCAATATGATTTATTATTTAAGTAGGAATGAAGGTTTTTGCATCATAATGTTCACTTTCACTGACAAAATATTAAGTTATGATGATGATGTGATTTTTGTTGGCGTCTATTCCAAACAAACATGCTTTCTGACATCTGGAGAGCACTGTTTGTAGGTCAGGGCATCACTGCACACTGCAAACAGAAAGAAAACAAAATACAGGTGATTTAGTGCAACATTCAGTCTTAAAATCTTGTTTTTTTTTTAAAACAAGTGAGACAACAAGTCAAACAAGTGAAAAACCAGCCAGTGGGACAGTGGGATGAGACAATCCCACTTGTTCCCGATGCAGTTTGAATTGTTTCAAGAATTTTTCTGGGCAGAAATGTGTTGAAACGAGGCAGATCAGCCCACTTGGATCGAGGAAAGGATGCTTGATTAAAGAAAATTCTGGAAGCAAGTTGATTAGCATTGGAAACAAGACAAGAAAAGAGACTAAATATGAGACTAAATAACTTTTGATTGTCACACTTTCTACAAAAAAACAGTTCCTGTGATGTGGATATTGCACTTGGCCATATTCTGATTTTGCTAATATTTTGATTAATTGTCCAAGCCTCGCTTTCACCCCTTGATTCTTTTCATTTTTGTCTTTGTTTTCATTTTCATTCATCATTTTCATTAATTGTTGAGTAATATGGGGCCTTTCAGCCTGTAACTATGATTAAGAGCTGCTCAAATAACCTCGACGTGAGCCACTGTGCATCCATCATTTTTGAACAACCTGCTCATTATAATGCACATAAACAATCACCATGTTGTGACAAGACGTCAGCCGTTAATAACTACTTTGTAACGTTTGTCAGGAGTTAATATCCATTCATTTTGTTTTTGGCCCATGGCCCACTATTCATGTTGCGTTTTGACCTTCAACCTTTCATGTCAAGGGCATCCTGGCAAAGTTAAGGCAGGAACACACACGGTGATGCTTTGGGCGACTCTGATGGGAATATGTTGCGTTGATGTTGCCAGGAAACATTTCAGGTGGATTTGTGACCCTGTGCCTTACTTTTTATTCGCCTCTTTTGTGAATTTTGCAGCTCTGCTTTGCCTCCTAAAAGGTTACCGCGGATGCTCTGTCCCGCATCACCTGTTTGCGTCTGCTTCCCCAGGTTTTTGTTCCCTCTCTAACTTATGTATCAACCTGCTGGCTTCTTTCTCTTCTCCTCCATTCTTTCCCTCCCGGCTCACTCCTCATGCCTTGTTTTGATCAGTTGCTGCGCTCCCTCTCTTCTCCCCTCACATTGCTTTTCCCCTTCTCTCCTCAAGCGTACTTCTCATTCTCATTATTTCCTTCAAGTATACTTCTCTTACCCATTCTTTTCTCGGAGCTTTGAATTTCCTCCCTGCCTCCTCCTTCTCTCTCTCTCTCTCTCTCTCTCTCTCTCTCTCTCTCTCTCCCCCTCCTCTGCTACCACTTACCAAATTTAACCCCTCACCCACTCAAATACATTCCATCAACTTCATAAACACACACGTGGTACCACACATGTAATGGTACTTAGAAGAACTTCCTCTCTCCTCTCTTTCCTCACGTTTCAGCATCTCTCTCTCTCTCTCCCTCTCTCTCTCCTCTGTCCCTCCCTCTGTGTCTCTCCCTCTCTCTTTCTGCTCAAAGTCTCGGTGAGCAACAACAACAAGTACGAAAAATGAAAGTGGGGTGACAACTGCGAGTCCCCTTTCTGCGTCCCCTCCAGGGCCAGTGTGAAGTTTTCAGTTTGATTGAAGGCCTCTTTTCTGTGGTGTGCGGTGTGAAAGCTGTCCTAATTGAATGATAAAGTGCCCCGAGATGGAGTCCAGTGAATAGCCAACAATGGCCAGCCTGTGTGTGGTAGAGGGATTTTGGTTCACATCCAGCCTCTGCCTCT
>OMLB01033991.1:0-21276 GCA_900302555.1 Myripristis jacobus
ATTTGCAGTGAATGGAGCCGTTTCTACCGTACGTGTTGCTATATAAGGACCTCTGCTTGTGCCAGTGGTGACGACGGTTTTTTCAGATTCCACTATTCTCTCCTATTGGATGGCCGAGTTACAAAAAAATTCAACTTGGGCGCGGCGTGCACGTGCACTATGTTAAAGCCCCGACTCCTCTGACCCTGCGATGCGCCCCCCAACACGTCATGTGACTTGGCAGCGCAAGTGACAAACGTGTCTTTGTTTGTTTGTTTCTTTATTTGGTTATTTTATGTTATTTTCAAGACAGAACACAAAAGGAGGGCATCAATGGGCATCGGAAATTACTATTATCGTTATTACTATTATTATTATTATTTTTTTTTTCTTCCCCGAGGGTGACTGCCGCTTGCGGCGCCCCTCCAGCAGATGGCGCCCTAGGCGACCACCTATACCGCCTATGCCAAGAGCCGGCCCTGCTTGGGATTTTCAACAAAGAATTTTCTGAAGTTGTGGACAAACATGCACCCTGGAGGACTGTTAAATTTAAGGGCAAACATCTCCCTGGGATTAATTCTGAACTTAACAGTCTCTTCAGGGAGAGGGATAAAGCCTGGGCAACTTATCGTCGCACACGAGATAATGCTGACTGGGAAGTGTACCAGCAATTGCGTAACATGAGCAAAACAAAAACCCGTAATGCAAAATCCAAATACTACAGAGAATCTCTTACCTCTGACTTTAAGAACCCTAAACAATTCTGGAATAAAATTAAAACTATCATTAGCACATCTGATAAACATGCTATTAATAAAATAAGATCTGCTAATACTATAATTCATGACTCATTATCTATTGCCCAAACTATCAATCAGCACTTCTCAACTGTCTGTTCCTCACTACTTCCTGAATCCTATCATTCTACGTGCACCTCTAGCAATAGCGCCGCATGTTCCAGTTCCTTTTCTTTTAGGAAAATCTCTCCATTAGAGGTGCAGAACGCCATCAACGAATTGAAAGAGAACAGTAGCACAGGACTTGATGGTCTAGAGAACAGGTTCATCAAATTAGCTTCACATGTTATAATATATCCACTTGCTGATTTATTTAACCTTTCATTGTCCACCTGTGAGCTACCTGCTGTCTGGAAATGTGCCCGCGTCACTACACTCCATAAAGGAGGCGATGTACTTGACACCAATAATTACAGACCAATTTCAATAATTTGTTCCATCGCTTAAGTTTTTGAAAAGTTAATTTATAATCAACTTTCCCATTACCTCTTTATTAACAATATACTATCACCATTCTAGTCTGGCTTCAGGTCTAATTATTCAACAACAACTGCCCTCTTAAAGTTTACAAATGATGTGTTCTCTGCTGCAGATAATGGTGAGCTCACGGGTGCAATATTCATTGATCTAACTAAAGCCTTTGATTTTGTTGATCGTTATTTGTTGTTAGACAAACATACAATATAGGCCTTTCTGCCAATGCAGTCCAGTGGTTTAGCTCTTACCTTCATAACAGAAAACAGTGTGTAGTCCTGAATGGATTTCAATCTGATCTGCTCATTCAGCAAAGTGGTGTTCCTCAGGGGTCAACTCCACTTTTATTTTCTATATATGTTAATGATTTACCATCATGTCTTGCTAAATGCCATATTCAACTTTATGCTGATGACACCGTCATATACACATCCCAGCCTGACATACCACAAATTCAATCTTCTCTCCAGTCTGATTTTACCTCAGTTCAGGAATGGTTATTTTGTAGTAAACTTCTTCTCAATAAATCAAAATCCTTCATTATGATATTTGGTACCAAGCAAAAATGTAAGTCTAAACCCAGTTCCTGCATTATAAACTGTATTGACGGCTCATCACTGCATAAAGTTGACAGTTTTAAATATCTTGGAGTATGGCTAGATCCGGAACTTACTTTTAAACTTCATATAAATCATATTCTACGGAGAGTCAACTTTGGTATTAATAGTTATATCGCTCCCGTAACTGTTTCGCACTCAAGGTCCGCAAGAAACTTGCCACTCAACTGATACTTCCAATCAATGATTACTGCGATGTCATATATCAAAATGCTCATAAATCAGATCTTGCTTCACTTAATACAGCCTATAACAGACTCTGTAGATTTGTCCTTGGTTGCCCTTACTCCACCCATCACTGCATGATGTATAATCGACTTGACTGGCCATCATTGAATTTGAGAAGACATATGCACTGGTTAAAACTTATATATAAATGTATTTACTTTAATTATCCACCTTATTTACAGCAGTTTCTCATACCGTATACATAAAATGATCATATCAGACATTCTACCCATCTCTATTTTTATGTTCCTAGTGTTAATAAATCCTTTGGCAGAAGATCATTTATGTTTAAAGCACCAACAGACTGGAATAACTTACCTGCCAACATCAGATCTATTTCATCGTTTGTTATTTTTAAGAGTTCTTTGTCTTCTCACTGTAAGGTGGCCTGCTCCTGCTTTCATTGAAGCCTCATGATCTTTACGATTTGGTGAATTTATTTGCTGTTGTTTCAGTGTTGGCCATTGTGGCCTTGTTATGGTTGTATTGTCCTAATGTCATCATGATGTTAACTGTGGTTTGTCTTTTGTCTTTTGTTTCTGTTTTTTACTTTATTTTGTTTTGTTATTATTTGTCATTGTATTGTTTTGTTTTTTGTTTATTGGTTTCTGTTTTTGTGTATTGTTGAGTCCATATTTGTTTATATGTCTGGACCCCCTTGAAAACAAGATGATTCATCTCAAAGGGGTTTATCCAAATAAATAAATTTCAATTTCAACGAGAAGATAAGAGCGACATCCAAATTCTAAACCTTGCCATTGCTATCAGGTGAACCCCTTGTATCTCCAAAATGCCAACTTTTCAGAGTGAAGTAAAACAAAGCAGCTCTGTGTTTAGCTTGATGTCAGTGCGTATTGGACATCATCAAATAGGCTAAGGTTGGGTTGAATATTCTCAGTTCATGGTTTAGAGATTAAAAAAAAACACTAAAACTAAAGTTACAATGGTTTTAGGACCTTATTCAGCAAATTATTAAGCTGTGCAAAGTTGCATTTTGACATGTTGTAAAAGTAAAATATTAAACTGTAAATGTAAACTAAAATATTATTTTTTATCAAAATGTTCAGTCAAAATTTGGGTGCAGAAAACATCATGAAGCTGTGAGAATCAGAAGGCCTTTCTGTGTGAGGAGAGCGGCCTGTCAGGTCATGTCTCAGGTGTAAAACACTCACTTTTCTGGGAATTTAATCAAAACATCACCTGAGTTTTATTCTCCTTCTTCAGCTGCACCTGTTATCTTTGACAGAAGTAGCCTGTGAGCACGTTAGTTAGCCTGGATGGTGTCTCCACACAGGATGCATGCTCCTCATCCAACCACATTCTTGTCCCAACTCACTTAAAACTTGCATGCAGGTATTTGACTAATCAGGTGAGCCTACTCTTTCCTATGTCCTGTCTGTGGGGGGACAGGCCTTATATTAGGATGTGTGCGCTCCACCGTCCTGTATCCAGCAGCCTCTTCAGTGAACAAAGGACAGCAGGGTGACTCATTAGAGGGGCTGTCAGTGTTCACGGAACCAGACTAACATAAAAGCAACCAGCACTCTGGAATATAGTTTTGCAAATCACTTTTTTAAACTTATTAAAGCATGAGGGTGACAGGGGGAAAGTCAGAAACGGGCACTTTTTAGCACTGAGCCAAACTCTGATGATGGCTCAGAGCTGAAACAAGGGCATTTCTACCCAATTTAGGCTGATACGACAGGTGTATTTTTACCTTTCAAATCTTGCCAAACACAACTTCCAGTCACTTCTTTTCCTGATATACCAACCTGGCATGGATGTTTTCAATGTTTTCATCACTGTTATTCCTGCTTTTTACCTTCTTTATCAGTGATTGCAAATAGTCATGATTACTTGAACTCAGGACGTCCAAAGCAATAACCGTATACAACAAACTATCAGTGTGCCAAACTGAAAATATCCTCACCATGAAAAAAACAAGTTTTTTTCATGAACCCGCTGAACTGTGTAATCTGCTAATTACAGTCATTACACCTCATTCATGCACAGGAAAGTTACAAATCTCTCGGAAACATATAGATGGTAGCTACAAAGTAAAATAACGTGGGAATTTCCCAGTTTGGCATCAATAAAGTAAATCTATCTATCTATCTATCTATACATAGCTTTGATTCTACATGCTGATAAACACACACACACAAGTAATGCAAAGAGTTTTTTTTTCTCCATTTGAGCATGAGAAAAAAGCAAAAAGAGACTTAGGCAGATGATGGAGCTCTGTTGCGGAGCAGATGTCAGCATCCCCAGCAGGTCCCTGCAGGCCGTCCACTGACTTGGATGGCAGCCGTTAAAGCACAGAAACTGAGGGGAGAAGACAGAGAAGAGACGCACAGCACTGGGGAGCGTCAGGCTGCGTGGAGCACAGAGTGGACTGGTTAGACAGACCAGCCTTCCAGCTTCAGCTCCGTCAGCAAGCAAGACTCCCTTTCAGGAGGACACGGAATGCACTCCAGCTGCAGACCTGCTGCTCCTGACCTCTGACCTCAGACCTCTGAGCACACACAGCACAACAGCAAAACTGCTCTCACACAGCAGTACAACATCCCTGCTTTAACCTGCTGAGCTTTTATTTTCAAAGGCTTTGCTTCACCTCTGACCAAAAATCTTGGTATTATTTTTCCTTTCTTTTCTTTTTGTATTTACTTTTTTACCAATTTTGTGATTTTTTTTTTTAAAGCTAAATTCTTGCTAATTTCTGGTCATTTTCTTGTGACTTTTTACTCATTCCTTGCTAATTTTTGAGTCATTTCCGGTTAATTTGCTAATGACTTTTTTCCCCATGTTTTTGAAAGAAATTTAGTGAATTTGTTCGGGTTTCAAAGGGTTCATAACAAATGACTCATGAATACATATGATTTGCATGGCTGACTTTCAGTCCGATTTGACTCTATTTCCCATGATTCCCTTGGGCCTCTGGATAGTGGTTGTAGAGTGAAATACCACAGTAGGAACAACCAACCAGTCAAAGTGGGTAGATGCTGGGTTCATGGTAGTTCCAAGAGCCCAGCACATTTCTCTACAGTGAGATCTACGTGGTTTTCACATAATCATCTCCTTCAGGCTGTGATCTAAGCTGCCTTTTAAAACTTGGACATTTTTATCTGTGTGTTTCTCTCTAACATGGGACAGGATTCACTGAATTCTGCTGTAGCTGTCAAATCAAAATCATAATTTTGCCAGAAAAAGAAAATGCTAACACTGCGATGCACATTTAATACGTAGCCAGCTGTTCTGAGATCAGATCAGATTGCTTGATAAATTTATACATAATCATTCTGGCTGCTGAACCATAAAAATAACTGGTTAGTAAGCCACCATGCCTGTGTGTTTGGCCGACCTGTTATCTTTACTCAAGGACAACAACAAAAGTTTTCAGACATTTCTTTTTTAAAAACAACATCGATTAGATTCACATTATAAAAAGTGTGGGAGAGGTCCTCCAGTTTAAGAAAAATTATTATTTTTTTAAGAACCCCATCAATTTCCCCAATAAACGATTGATTTTTTTCATCACAAAGTCTCAGAAATGCAAAAAACCCCCAAAAAACATTCAGACAAATTCTCTCATCATCATCATCATCTTCATCCTCATCTCATATGAGTGTACACTATTTAAAACATAGGCCTCTTTGAGAGAAAACCTATGCCTGCACATTTGAATGTTGTATTGAGTTAGTTAATTAGTTAATGGGCTGAATGTGCATGGTCTGGATCCCATTTGTTGCTGCTGTTTGGAATGTGCCAGTCGGCCAGGTTCCTGATGAGGTAGAGCAGCAGGCCTCATGAGGACAGGACAGGGTGCTGGCAGCAAGTTTACAGTTTTGGTGTCTTGAACATCAAATAGAACTTCATTTCCTGTCATACATGTAATCCACCAGACAAATTTACATTATCCTCTTCTTGATGTCCATGATGGATATTTACAAAGCACATTCGCTTTGTAGGTTGCATAACAATAGCTGCAACCTCATGTAAAACATTGTGCCAACACCAACCCTGAACACAATTTGATTGCATATTTTTGTCTGAACCCGACCCAAGCCTGACAGCATGGTAACCGAGCCCAACGCGAACCCGACAGCCATTGTTTTTGTGTGTCCAAACCCGACCTGAGTCCTAGATTTTGCTTGTCTTTATCACTAAGTTCCATTTACTGCCTGAAATAGCCTACGTGTTGCCTTCAGTGTCATAACGTAAACTCTAGCACTGTACAGGACGTTGCGCAGAACAGACAGAAGGTCCATCATTTTTCATAAACATAACACTGACATGACCTAACCTGACCTGAACCTGAATATAATTTGTAAAAGCCTGATCAGACTCAGGTCAGTTTTTAAACTTGTATGTCTCTTTCTTGCTCTATGTTTTTAGTTGCTCACCGGGACCTCTGTGCTTAATTTCATACCTTTTCATGTGAACAGCATGTCTAGATATGACAAATAAAAATCCTTGAATCCTTGAATATGCACAACCTCCCTTAAATCTTGGAGCATGACTTAGTGGTTATCACTCTGCCATACTACCATGCAAAGCATTTGTAATTCATATGTCAATCTGAATGGCAAGGATATTTGCCTGGTAACTCCTCCCGTGGTGACAAATAATCCAAATACTAAAAAAGACTCTGCTCTGTAAGTGCTCTGTAATAACAATTAACACACTAATGCACACTATTAAAATCATTATGTCACTTCGGTAAAAACATTCCTGCATCACCTGGCCTCCTGCAGGAACCATCCACACATACTGTGGAAGTTGATAGGAATGATATACCTCCTTAGTACAGGAGTAATCAAATAAAACACATACAGTATGCCATGCCATCTGGCTGTTCTTTCAGATCACTGACATCTAATATCACTTTACTGAATTACACTTAGTTTAATTTATTGAAAACAAGAACCCCTGCCCAAACTCAAGATGATATACAGACAGTAATAGTAATGCACTGTATGTACATGTCATTTACTGACGCTGTACAACTGGTTTTATTTATGGTACTGGCATGTTAATAAAATTTAAAAAAAAGAGAGAAGAGCGAAATAATGAAATAGTGTGTACTGAAACAAGCCAGCACAGATGGCTGTTGCTACAGTTCAGCTTTTGCAAGACACAAAAAGAAAAAAAAATAACAACACCAAAAGCCAGCTGTTTGCAAGGAGAGAGGCGCTTAGCCAGAGGATTAAAAAAAGGCCCATACCAGTGATTTTTAATGTTTGCAACCATTTTCCTGGGGACTATTTTCTGATAGCGAGACCGTTTCACTCCACCCAATGTCAAGTTATCAAAACACAACAGTGCTGCTGCTTTAGGAAAAACTAATGTGAACGACTTTATCACAGTAATGGAATACTGGTGTGAACAAAGTTTGAAGTCTCTGAAAGTTCATTTTCAAATCAGTGAAACCAAAGGCTGATAAAAGAGGAAAAATGATGTTGATGTTCTAAAATATGACTCTTTGTTTTGGGAAAAGATTAAGATATGAAGCATTAACGTTTTATAGATATTACGCTAAGCAGGCAACATCACTGATATGATCCTTTACTTTTTGTCTTTGGCTCTAAACATGGTTAACGTTAACAATTATTAACGAGTTAATATTTTGTTGGATGTTTGCTAAAGCCCAAACATCCTCTCAGAAAATAGGAAAATAACAAAATGATTGATTTTCTCTTACTTTTTCTCAGCAGCATCTTTTCTCACTGTGTGTTACCTTTGACTGCCTTTGGAGTTCAGTTTGAAATGACACCAGATGTCATGATTACAAAATCCCAGCCAGTCTAAAGTCATAAGGTTTTTGAAAGGAAACACCCTCCTTGTTTTGTAACTTATTATGTCATATTTCATTTAAAATGGGATCAAATTTTTCAAACTGTTTATCTCAAATAAAAGTAATGGCAAGGGGACAGTTAATAAATGTTTGGCACATGAAACTTGTCTCAGTATTACACCGTGAAATCTGAGCAGCCAGCCTTTTGCATCAGGTGGTTTAGAGCCTGGGTAACTGCAGTCAAGACGAAAAGGATGGAACATTTCTAACCATTTATTCAAAAGCTCGCCACACTTATTAGTGGCTTGGTTGATTAATAGAATAAAGCTGAGCGTTATTTAATGTTTCAGCAAAGAATGCTTAACAAACTCACTGCCTTTCTGTCTGGAGACACTGGGAATGAGTCAGGTAACAGGAATGGACCTTATTTAATACCCAATTTCCTCGGAGACAGGGATGGACAATTCATTTTGAACCACAGCAGCCTTGAGCCCGCCGAGTCCCTGTTTCAATTAAAAAGTAATTGCTATTTGTTTGTTATGATCTGCACCATTAATTTCATGCTGCACTGAGAGTTGTCTAACCAGAGTCATGTGATCTGATAGAATTAAGCACCTTAGTGCAATGGTTTAGGACAGCCATTATACCAGTCACTCTTAGAGACAAATATGAAATAAATAAACTGAGTAAAACCCAAGTAGCTATAATAGCAACATCAACCTTATGTGTTGTACTGCAAAGGCACAGCTCCATGTCTCTGTGTTTACAGCTTCATTGCTTTCCATTGCTGCTTTCTTGATTTCCCCTGGACTTGTGACTCGTACAATATTCTCGACGTTTTTTCATACCAGGACCCACATGTGGAGGGATTGCTAGACCCAGCAGATATTTTCTGAGGTGAAATAAGTGCTAAATACTGTATTTCCGTCATTGCAGTGAATCCTTCTGATCGACCAATATTTGACAAGTTTATTTCTGTAAACCATGTTTTTTTTCTTCAAGACATCAATTAAAAAATTAAATAAATAAAATACCAGCAGGCTAATGTATAAGCAATATGTGCTTTTGCAACAAAATTTTGGATTGTGGATTCAGAAACCACGTGAAACTTTATGCCGGCATTACACATTAAACTTTCCCATGCAACTTTGCCACATTTATGTGTTGTGAGTTGCATAATGTTCATATCAGTAAACAGTTGCGCTAAGCATTTCAAATGTAATCAAAGCTATGTTCAACAGAAAATAAGACAAGAGGTTAGAGTGATCTGTGCTCTAGATTTGAACGTAATAATGGCGTCAGTTGTTCACAATTGTTTATTATTGTTGCAAGTCAGTGCTTTTTTTTAAGTGTTGGCTTTGCTGCCAGTGGCCATTGCTGTGTACAGTAATACGTGGAGTTAACTAATTAATGTTAACGTAACATTACAGAGTAATAAACACAGTTGGCAAATCATCTTCTATTAAAAATAGAGGACTAATTCCATGGAATCAGATTTGTGCTAAAAAGATCAAACAAAACTTCCTCAGTATCAAGTAAAAACATTTATCTGAGAAAGAGAAAAAAAAAACACTGGAGTGAAAAAAAATGTCATCTCAAAGGTGAAACCTATAACTTGCAAACAAATTATTTGTTTAATCAAGCAAATTTTTGGACTTTCATGTTTTTGATCATATATTCTTTATTTTACAGCTCCCTCTGCTTCTCTCTCACTGATCAGACTTTTGCCTTCCCTGTGGGCTTTGCGGTTACGCTGCCAGCTCTCTCCTCTGTGCTGCCTGAATTTTTGTTTGCAGTTCTAGCACAAACGTCTCATGTGGGCCTCCCCATTGGCAAGTGAGTTTTATATATATCTATATCAAGACAGCTGGTTGGACCAGTGGTGTCCAGTTGTTCCATGGAGAGCCAAGAGGTTTTTATTGCAATCAAAGACTAAACCAGTTGATTTCACTGATCAAGGAAATCACTCAGGGAAATCACCTGGATCATCTGAGACTATGGCCACGAAACTATTTAGAAATTAGTAATTAGTAAGTAATTAAAACACCAGTGGGTGCATTTTGTTCTGTACAAACTCAAGATCTTAATTAATTATAAATCATTTCCTAGAATCATTTTAGCTAAAAATAAATCACACTTGATTGCTCACCTACTCCAAAAACAAAACAAACAAAAAATACTGTGTCTTAGACATATTTTATTGGCACACTGCAGAGCCATCACTTCAGGGATCAGGCAGTTGTGTCAAGCAGATGTACCACAGTTTCTGCTACCAATGAATATGTGTAGTGGGTCACCCACCAAAACTACTAAAATCCCCAATTAAATCAAAGCAGTTTTTTTCTGTTATTTTAAGACGTGTGTGTGGAATCAGGATGGGTCAGTGCTGTGTAAACTCTGTCCAAATCATCTGCCTGTGTAACCCCAACTCGAGAATTTAACCAAGCATAAAGTAATAACACCTTACATTCTGAGCGAAATTAGATATGAAATGCAGTGAAGTAATTCTAAAAAATTAAAGCCTTGACCACCGGGTGCCAATTATGCAGTGACTCTGCACAGCACGGCACATTTGTCTTGCAATATTTACAGCTGAGCAACTTGCACCATAAGGGCACCACAGTGGTGGTTTTAAGAATGAATTATGAAGTGAAGTTAAGTTCGGCATTATTATGAGGCTAATAGATCTCTGGAAACATTTGACAATTTCACTCCAAAAGATGTATTGATGAAGGCCTCTCCTCTTTGTAGTAATTAAGCTTGGCTGCCAAAGCTGTGTTGTTTAATTAAAATTGATGTGGAGGAGAGAATGCAGAGAGAGTATCAGCAGTTTTGGTGGGTCACCCTCAACCAACCACCTAAAATCATTTCACCAATATAGATCCATGCTTATTTCATTAATATGGAGCGTCTAGAGACCTTTCCAACCTGAAGATGAGCATCAGCTGTCACATAACCCACATACTCCCACACACACTGGCCTTATGCACATTTACATTCATAATACACACTCACAAATTAAACTGTAGCTTTTGTAATACATCATAGGGATGAATACAGTAATGTATGTAGTTAATTCAAAGTGGTATAATTTACAGTCATTTTTTCTTGGAAAATACATAAACTTGAAATGGAACAACTTGAATATGAACATCAACTCATAAATATGGTATACTGTTAAGTGTAAAAATTTAAAAGTCTAAGTAGTAATGTTTTGTCATTCCCCAGTTTGTGTCAATGTGTCACACACACATTTATGCATGCTGGCCAAACTGAGAAACAGGCCAAAGGAGTGAGAACAGCTCTTTTTTTATAATAACATAGGTGTACTTTTCCATGTTGTTGTGAGTTTGTTATCCATATTTATTTTACTACGAGCCTTCTGGGTAAACAAAACCCTTAATTTTGAGAACTCTTAACTGCGTGTCATTGTTCAGACTTTCTTGATCTCTCAGAACCTCCTCTCCTGTTTCTCCCAGTAGAGAAAAGCATCTTTCTCCAACACTCAGGCATGGGTTTGATCGAGTGGTGTACTCGGCCACTTAAGATTCGTGAGCTTGGATGTTTTGATAGACAATGCTGGGCCTTAGCCTTTCCCTTCACAATGTTTCCCACTGAAATGGTAAAACGCGTCTCTAAAAGTGGTTTGTAATGGTTTGCTGTCTGCTAGCCCAGTGAGTTAATCCATGTTGAGGTCAATAAAGACGTTCATATTTGCTCTCTGTCTAAACTCCATGTTCTGATAAGGACGGTCTGTCTGTTCGACAAAGCTTCTTGAAAGTCACTCCCATGGAAATAATTGAAAACCTCAAGTTAATGAGGGAGAAAAAAAGCTCATAAGCTCATTCCTCAAGGAGATTTCCAGTAGGACCATGTTGAGATATCTACCGCAATTTGCTAAGGCAACTCTTCATGCGTAAAACTAAGGAAACCCAGTTTGCTGACATTCACATGCAAGGCACCTGTGGGGCGATAAGAAAGTGGAAACCAATTGTGCATGGAACCTGCCGATAAAGATGTGCGCACTTCAAAGCTGAAAAACAAAGACTGTATCATACTGATTGGACTCTTGATAAAAGAAGGAATTGCAGTTAACATTTTGTGCGAAAAGTGCCAGTTAAAAGGTTTCATTTTATGACCAATTTAATTATGGAGTCCTTCCATATTGGTTCCCACGAATTTTTTCCACATTGCTTTGACAGATATTTTTTCTATTATCCTTAATATTGGCCGCATGTAACGTTGTGTGTGTGTGTGTGTGTGTGTGTGTGAGTGTGTGAGTGTGTGAGTGGTGTGATTTTGGATGAGGATTATCGGGGTATATGTTGTTTTTATGTGTTTAGGATTTAGGGGCCATCTGGCAGTGGCTGCTCAAAATTGAATTCCCCAACTGAAATCAAAGCAGTTTTTCTAATATTTTGAGAGCTGTGTCTCTGGTCAGGATTGGCCAGTGCTGTCTGCTGTGTTAACTCTGTCCAAATCATCTGCCCATGTCACCCCAAGTTGACAATGTAACCAAGAATTTGATTAAAACAAGCATAACACCTTGCATTCCTTGTGAGATTAGATATACAAGGCACTGAACTGATTTTCAGTAATTAAAGCCTTGACTGCTGAGTGCCAATTACACGGTGACTCTGCACAATGCGGCACTGTCATCCTGCAAAATTTACAGTTGCTATGAAACTTGCACCATAAGGGCACCACAATAGCGGTTAAAGAATGAATTATGAAGTTAAGTTCAGCATTATTATGAGGCTAATGGATCTCTGGAAACATTTCATTCAAAAAGATGTATTGATGAAGGCCTCTCCTCTTTGTAGTAATTAAGCTCGGCTACCAAAGCTGCGTTGTTTAATTAAAGTTGATGTCGAGGAGAGAATGCAGAGAGAGAATAAACGGTTTTAATATCTGGCAGGAAACACCAGCTGAATTGTTCTGAAATGAACTATAAAGCAAAGTCTTTTATCATAATGGTCTGTGATTCTGGGATGACTAGACAGATAGATAGATAGATAGATGAGGATTGTTAGGTTGGGTTTATAGTGCATGGTTTTACTGTACTTATCGTACTGTTAAGCTATGAGTGAATGCACAATATATGAAAATGCATACGCATAAGTGCATAAGATAGGGTGGTTTGGAGGAATATGAGTGTTTACTTGGTTTTCTCACAGACTCTCAGCTCTTGATTTTTTTGGACACTAGAGTGAGGGAGGCATAATTGCCAGACTTTAAAAGCACTGGCCTTTTATGAATCAAACAGCATATGACTTTGAAGAGTGCATCTTCATCTCTTCAAAGGAAAGTCAGGGAGAGAGAGAGAGGAGAGAGGAAAATAGAGAAACAAAGAGAGAGGGATTGGATAAATATTTCTGACCACACTCCTGCCTCAGCAACCACTCTCCCCTGGGACACCCACAGAGGAGGAGGAGAGCAGCCTTACTGGTCAAGGTAGAGCCTTTTGATTAGCTACCAGGCCATTAGGTGTCACATCAAAGTGCAGGCATATGTTAAAAGAGTGGTAAGCAGCCAGAGGACCCTAAACATCCTCCATTAAGAGGCCACTACGCTGTGCTGAAGTGACACTTAGAATGATGTCTGTGCCGCTGACACATGACTCAGCTTCAGGAGCCTGTCCCAGGCTGTTTGTTACCGTGATCTCTTCATATCTCTCTCAGCATGGTGGAAGCAGCTCATTAAGTCCTTCTTTTTGTCTTTGAACCGCTGAATCTGTATGGGAGGGACAAAACATGCGCTGCAGTGCTGAAACAGAGTCTTACTGTATGCCTGGGATTACTGTCTTAATTTTTTTCCTCTCCCGAGGAATGTTTGAAGATGTTGAGAGTGACAGCGCTGAAGCAAGAGTGCCACTTGAGTCTTTTGATTGAGAAAATGTCCACTTTGTAATTTCTTTCTTTTCTTTTCCTTTTTTCTTTCTTTTTTTATCACCCATTTTGGAATGTGTTTCACAGTTGACCTTTGAACATTTCTTTTCACCTATCTACCGAGTCTCCAAATGCTTCCCATGCATTACAGCTCTGAATCACCTAAAAAGCCTATTCACTCCAGCTATTTTCTCTGAAGCACTGACTATCTGAGTGACAAGACAGAAACAGAGTATTTTCTCTGTTGCAAAGTTGCAGTCTCTGCTGGGCCGCTTTTGACTGACAGCCACTTTTTGACAGCAGTGGTTCTTTTGACAATATATTTATCATGCCTGCTAAAAGTTTGTTTTTGTCTCCGACAGACTTATTTTACCTCATAAGGGGTTTCATTTGTCTGCTGGAAGCTGTTTTGCCTTTATGACTGTTCAGCAGGAGGGCTGAACATCACTGAACACACTGGCCTGCAGACATCACACAGCTATGATGAATCATCCAAGTCATATCATGACTCAGTGTATAATGGATGAGCCAGATGAATCACATGAGGGAATATTTAAGCTGTCTGCTTTAATTAACTGTTCTCCAACTTCTAAATTGACTTGAAAAATTCACATCACATGCCATTTGTGTTCAAACTTTAAAGCTTGGGTAATAAATGGTTAAGCTTGCAATGGAAGATGAATTTCTGTTTTGTTTTTTTTCCCCCCTTCACAAATTGTAGAGATACTCCAGCTGTCAAACTACTTTGGAAAATTTCACCTTCATTATGGAAACACAACAGGAACTTTTTCCAATTATTTTTTCTAGGGGAGGCATTTCTAGTCATTGTCATTGTAATTACTTGTGTGGCTATCATTGTTCATCCAATATTTTCTCATACCGAGCTGTGACATGTTTAATAGGTATAGTAAAACCAATTTTTATTACTCTTCTGCAGGATTGGATTAGTATTTGATGTACCATATGTTAAGACCCTGTTCTTCTGAGATGAGATTAAGGAATCTTTTATTGACTATAAATAAATCCATTCTCACTTGTCCATCACCTTTTATATCAAGAAGACGGTGCAGTGATAGAAGAACAGCATGAAGTCAAGTCAAATTGATTTACAAATCACATAAAAGTACGCATGAATGTGGGTGTACGTGCATGTGCACCTGTGTGTGTGTGTGTGCATGTGCGTGCGTGTTCCTGTGAAGGATGGCTGATCGTGTGATGGATAATGGAGGGTACACTACAGTACAGGGTATATCCAGTGTAGGAGCAGGTGACGGTGATGTGTAACAGCTGTCCCTGCGCTTGTCTCCCTGGTCCTTGTCACAACCCTCATGATGTGGGTTACAGCTCTGGGTATATGGCTCAGAGAAACACACATACTCGCACACACAGACACACACACAGGCATGGTGCTGCAAACAGGCAATCACTGCCAGAGACAGAGACTCAGCCATGCTGGCTAGCCAACAGGAAGAGCTCATAATCTCAGTTAGCCCAAAGGGAGAGAAAGGACAGAAGGGGAATCAACAGTGAGCGACGGGAGCAGGAAGTGGTTGTCCTTCCTGCCGCCTGTTGTGGTCCTTTCAGGCTGGATCCTGACCAGCTCTGGGACCTCGGAGCCTTTCCACTTAATTGCCAAACACCTCTGTGACCTGATAATCATGTCGAAGCTTCTGGATAGTCCATCGTGTGCACACTGCTCCTTGTCTGCTTCTCCCACTGTTTAACTCAGGAATCATTACATATTTAAAGACGTGAGTGGCTGTATTTGTTTGAGCCAAGAATGGCGGCACTCCTTACTGGGTAGGCCCGTGAGTTGAAATGAATCTGTTAACACACAATCTAAAAACAAAATAACCTTATCTACAATTATCGGCATTACACCTGCTTCTCACAGTTTAGACCCTGTGGTGCTCCTTCCTTCCGATGAGTCAATCCCCACTCTGCATACCTCCTGTCTGTTATTGTCAAGAGCACTAAAACCCCTCTCTAACCCTCCTCATCATCTTCATCTCCATTTCCTCTTCATGACTAAAATGGATTTAATAGGTGAAATCAATAAAGGAGAGCAGCTTTCACTGGGATTCACCAGTTCACCGTAATGCTTCACCCACTCAGCTTTGAAATAACAGGAGAATACCTGCCTAATCCTGAGAAACCAGAATTACAAGTTAACACAGTGTCTTCTGCACTGTTATTTATTTACAGAAAGTTGACTGAGCAGCTTTTAATTCTAGTCCGGGCTTCATATTCATGCTGTACATTTGCAAACTTGAAGGATGATAATTCAGATTTATTGACCCAAGTTGGTATAATTTACTCGCTACCTGTGATATCCATGCATGGATGTGAGCAGGTAGCTAAATGAATCACAGTCAGTGGTCAGCCAGTGGCCAGCATTTATTTTAAGCCACCAGAAAAACTCACAACCCACCACAAACCTAACAATAATAATGTATCACAGTACTTATGTCTCCCATCAGACAACCTTTATGTTTTCTTAATGGAACTTCTTCTATTAGCAGGACAGATGCGTAAACAGACTCCTGTGTAATACAATGACATTCCCCAGTCAGCAAAAATAGTTTAATTAACTGTTAGCCATTAGCTGACCCTATAGTAACTGCTGTTCACTTAGCTAACTGCTTACTCAGACAATTAGCCATCACTCGGGCCACAGGGGCACCTCTGGAGATCACATCCATGCATCAACATCACTGGGAGCGAGTAAGTCACGCCACCTTGTCTCGGTAAATCCAAGCTGTCTCTTTAACACGCAGCTCTATACAGTCACCGTCCTCTAATCAGCTCACCTGGAGCAGATGGGAGTCAAGTGCCCTGCTCACGGGCAAATTAGTGGCGATTGCTGAGACCAGAGTGATATTTAGTCACTTTCCTCTCTCACATTTTTCCCCACTGGTCTGGAAATTTGAGCCAGAAACCTTCACAGTCACAAGCCCACTTTTCTGAACTCGTCAGACCTCTGCTGCATGGCCCAGACTGCAATTTCTTTGCAGCAAAACCAACAAACCCACAGAAAGCTACACTCGCCTCCTTAATGTCATTCTTTCTGCATGCACTCTCATATATTTCTGTTGGTTATACATTGGATCATAACCACCAGTACAGTCAGGGTTATATTGTTGACTGAGGACAGATGCAGTGGGGCCGCAGGCATCCTGGAGAGTCAGGACATTATGTCTCCAGTGATGAAAAATATGGAAAGCGGAACGTCTAAATAAAATGTGAAATACATTTAGATACACAAAATGCACAGATATATGCATCATTTTCTGTAAGAATAACTCTATTATAATATTTTTACTCCTATTTTTTCCTTAAAATCTGTCAATGTTACTGTATTTGTATTATTCTGTGAAGCATGTTGAATTGCCTCTGTGTATGAATTGTGCAATATAAGTAAAGCTGTGTAGTCTTATTTGCCCATTCTATATTAATACAAAAGACACTTGTATCTGTCCCATACTGTATGTACACACTTCAGAATTCATGGCACATGCATGTACCATGTCCACAGTTCGGTTTTTCTCCCTGTACGCCTAATTGTGCCAGAAACACTTGGAGAGATACTGCTTGCTTGAGTGGTGTAATCCATCAAACACAAAGCAGAGAATGAATACATGAGAACCACTCGCTCCCTCGTGTTCACATGGCCCTAAGTTTTGTTTTGGCTTCTTTGAGCCACCAAAAATAACAGCGGAAATAATCCCTGTGCGCCACACCAATTTCAGTGTGACAAAGCGTAATTTTTTAATGATGGATTTCACTTTTTGAGCGAGCGCCACGCATCTGCAGGTTGGTTTTGATTCTGTGAGGAATATAATGGGAGAAAGTGAAGTCTGAAATTACACCATAACCTCTCTGACAAGCCTGACAACAAAAAAAAAACAAAAACATAAATCCCAGACCCTCTGAGTGCTAATAGGCTTCCTAATTTGATCTGCAGTGCCAAAAATTAAAACAACTTTACAGTTTATTTATAGATGGGTGAGATAAGACACATTTGTTTATTCGCTGACGCTCCAATTTTCTGACTGAAAATTGAAAAGGACTGGGTGATCGGCTGTGTAATGTGCAGCTTCATCATTTGGATTCAATAGGCTAATCGATATTTTCCTGTGAGCAATTATTCATCAAGTAATCATTCTGTTTCTTCCTGTCAATGAGGCTGCCTCGGTTATGGATGCTTTTATCAAGGCTGATTAGATTAATGCTAGAGGATGACACATTTGCTGTCGACCCTCAAGGGTAGAAGAGAAACTGATCAAGTGTTTACTTCATCGGTCATGTTCAATCCGAGACCTCATATTGAAACGCTCCTAATTGTTTTGAAGTGCTGAGTTGGAGGAGATGGTGATTTATGCTTGTGAGGGATGCTTTCCTCTCCTCCTCCCAGCTGTTCTTTTTGTTCCTCCTTCTTCTTCTCTCTTTCTCTGTCCATTGCATCTTCTTCTCTTCCTCCTCTTTCGGTCCTTGGCGTCTGTGTATCTGTCCCCTCAGTCTCTTCAAGTCTAAAAGGAGAGAAGTCCTCTTTCAGTCCAGGAATAAATGCTCCTCCCCGGCAACACTGACATATAACAACAAGGGCATTAACGTGCCATAAAAATGATTTATGATATAAAAAAGGGGGGCGGGGGGTGAAAATGGAGGTTGTTTACAACTGCCTTTGTAGCTCACATCTACAAAGTGAAGAGACACTGGGAGAAATAAAAAGGATCAAAGACAGACACTTCAAAACTTGTGTGCAATAAGCTATCAGATTTTGACTTCAGAACTGATTGCATTCCACAAAAGATACCTGTCAGCCCTGTCGCACAAACAGAATTTCAAATGTGTCTGCAGTCAGAGTATGAAAATTCACCCTAAGAGCAGCAGCATATACTCATTATTTGACATCTCGGGAGAAGTTCCTCTCCGAGCTTTCCATTAATTTGTTCATTTGTTGAACTGATGAATTCGTTTCTTGACACATTTGTTGAGCCCAGCATAAAGGAAACGCAGCGTATGCTTGTGCGCCAGGCAGGAGCATGGAGGTCAAACAAATGTTCAGCGTTGATCACCGCAGCCTGCGGATATTCCCAATTCATAACTGAAAGTACAACTGTGACTCTGAAACTTAAGCAGCGGAGTCAACGCATAAATTGACTATTTTGTTCGGCTAAACCAGGGCATGCTGGTGTTTGTAAAGTCAACGTGGTGTCACTCCAATAATGCAACTAAATCAAGCAACCAAATTGCAAGTGCATATGTGTAAAATTAAATGTTCTTACCAAGAAAATGCTAAGCAGGTCATTTGCTGTAATATGTGGACAGGAACTTCTTGAAGGTATGAGTTATTTATGTGCACAGGCCTGCATTATTATCTAATGAGGCCAGACTCTGATCATCTCTTTGGAAGAGAGTAAGCATGTTGATAAATCTTTCATCCTCTGTATACATGTCTGATTCTTGAAAAAAAAAAAATTGTATTCATTTATTTCTCTACGTTCATTTCTACATAATTTAGGACCGTGTGAAATTGATTAAAGCCCCTAGGGGAGGGTTTGAGTGTGTTTTGGAATTAGAGTGCACTAAGATTAACACACTGTATGTGTCTGAGAGAAACAGTGTTCAGTAGTTTTATATTGTTTCTCCGCTGTATCACTATCGTAAAGCATTTGATGAAACTGTGAGAGAATATTGTAGATCTAACTTTTGAGACCCGCATTTCTTCAGGCCTTTTTTCCTCCTCCCTGTCTCGGCTCCTCATTAAAGAGCCATTCTTAAATTTACGGCCATCTAAAGTTTGGCTATAGAATTTTACTTCTCTTTACTTTCCCGTCCCCACATTTTATAACCCCGGAGCCCCGGATAAAGTGAACTCTGGGTGTGGCTCATGTGATACGTCTCGACACCATGATAAATTGTGGCAGCAGATAAACCAGTCGCACACTGCAGTAATAGAAGCTTCTGCAATTGAGATTCCCCTGAATGGCATTTTTGGGGCGAGGTTTCTCATAAAAGCCTGACAGTATACAGCTGCCACAACTGCCACAGTGGTTGTGATAACTAATAAGCAGTATTTGACAGTTGTCTTATATCTCCTTTAGTTCACATAAAATACAGCCAAGAAATGCAGCGTTCATATTTTTAGCAACTATTTGCTAACAAGCTTGTGCCCCAGGGCAGCATTTGGTTTCGTAAATTAGGCTTTCCTCATCCAGGTGTTAATTGCTTGTTAAATTGATAATTTGATGGAATTCTTATTAAGCTGTGATTTTAATCATTGCCTGTAGCCTACTTATTCATAACAGGGTTCTTGCACAGGTCATGGGAAGTCTTGGAAAGTGTAGAAAATAAACGAAATAATTTCCAGGTCTTGAAAAGTGTATAGATTACACAGACGTATGGAGTAGTTTTCAAAAAATTAAGTTTCTAAGACAGATTGCTACCCACTGTGATATAATGTGTTGTTACATTGCTATGAGGAATAACCCACAGTTATATAATGATATGCCCAGTGGGGAACTAAAGGGTTGCAGAAAAAAAAAATAATAATAATTTTTGCCTGCCAAAATACATAGGATTCACTTTGTTGCACCAAATGTGTCCTTGGTTATATATAAAAAAACTGTTAGATCAAGTCCTAATACTCTCAAAATCTACAAAATATAAAATAAAACAAAAAAAAAAGTACAATGTGTATATTTAAAGCCCATACTCAAACACTGGTTTATCATGGGGCCACAAAAACATCACACACACCACCAGTGACAACAGCTGCTAACAAGACTGCTAAAAACAATAAACACATCCAATACAGATAAGAGTGGCTCAGTGGAGTTCCATTATCTTCACACAAACAGGGTTTTTTGGTCCTCTTGATGCTCCAAAATTGAATCAAGTGTGGAACAGGTTTTGTCAAAGCGTGGTGCTTGCAGTGCACGTTTACCTGCAGCTCTTACATCAAAACACCCAGGCAATCATTTCAGAGTTAAAGTAAAAAATAAAAAAAAAAAGCAAGCCCCTCATTCCAGTCACATGGAAACACAGGCAAGAAGAGGGCGACAGTATTTTACCACTTTATTGCAACTATGAATTAGGCCTTTAATGAGATGTCTACCCGTGCATTTTCATGAGGAAGAAACTGCGTTTGCCTACTGAGATCCTGATAAAGCTTCCATGAAGACCAGTGAGTTCATGGCCCTCGGCTTGTTCTGCTGCCTCTAATTTCTTCTTTCCTCTCAACTCTAATGGTGAACAGAACCCTACATATATAACGTACATATATGTATGAAGATAAATATTAGGTACAAGTACGCCGGTTTCACTGTGCCACCACTAATTATGTGACCCCCACTAGTTTTATTATAAGTAACAGATAAAAGCAGTAAGAGAAACCATGAAATATTAACCATGGTGTGTGTGTGTGTGTGTGTGTGTGTGTGTGTGCCTGTGGAGGAAGACTGAACACATGGTGGGCAAGGTTATATTTTGTGTAT
>OMLB01033991.1:22466-45500 GCA_900302555.1 Myripristis jacobus
CCCTTTTTTTTTTTTTTTTTTGGATACTCCCACCCTGTTTGTGTCCAACCTTGTCTCCTAAAAATCTGTTTATTTATTTTGCCAATCGTCATTTATAGTGGTACTAGTTTTCTCCTCTCCTGTGCTCTCTGTGAAACAGGTGAAGTGAAGAGGACTACTTGAATAGACAATAACTACACTTATTACGCTGCTGTAAGTGCAATAAAAGCTTCACGCCACCCCCAAAGCAAATTCTCTAGTGTGTTGTTAATGCATGAACCCGGCAGCAACAACACACAAAATAGAAAACGTTACATTTCATAATGTATTGTATGCTTAACACAAGGTTTTGGCCTCGGTTACCTTCCTATCACCTTCTTTAGTCCTGTTTCTTTGTCTCTCCCTGTCTCTATCCAGTGATGGCCATGAAATGCTCTGTCTCTCTCTCTCTCTCTCTCTCTCTGCCTCTTTCTCTTTCTCTCTCCGTCTTCCTCTCCCTCCAGGGCTGCGGTTCTCTATTGAAACCTTGCTCATTGTAAACGAAATGGTCCTCAGCTTCACCCGGCTTGGAGGTTTACAGCCAATAGGCCTTAAAATGGCTTCATTTCCCATCAGGCCCACCCCCCCGAGGGAACATTTAGTGGAGCTAAAGGCCAATCAGGGGAGTCCAAGAGATCAGTAAAGCCTCAGTCCTGAATCAATCCTGAGAGTTCATGAGCTCATGACTCCGGGGCACAGGGGGAATCAACTTCACATTGACGGATTCATTTTTACTGGGCAGGGCCCCTTCAACAGCAGCCGGAGCAAGTCAGTTTTGATGAAAAAAGAAAATATGTACGTGACATACGCTGAATGTACAAAATATTGGGGACACATTGTACACTGACGAGGTGAATCCAGGCAAACCTGATTATCCTCTATTGATCAACTTTACTAAATCTATACCAGACACTAAGTAGGTTATGTAGATAGAGAAGGATTTTCAAGCTTAGTGACAACCGGGATATGGATTGTGCAGAAAAAGGAGCTGCAACTCAGTATCAGTAATATGTCTCTAATATTTTGTATATTCAGTGTAGTGTGGGTGAATTTGCCTCTTTTCTGAGCGAATAAATGCAAACAGTGGGCTGCCAGCATACAGTGATAAGTCGAAGATTTATTTGAGATATAAAAAATTTAACGCATACTATATCTTGCAGTCAAGGCTTCTCTCTGTATGCTATTATACAAAATGCTCCGGTGGTGAGCACTGTCACCTCACATCAAGATGATCCTCGAATTGAATATCGACCCTGGTCTTCTCTTTGAGGCGTTTGCATGTGTAGGTATTCAGACTTTGTTTTGCAAGTCAGCAAGCTTTATTTAGAGGTGTCCGTCCCGCAGCTGTGATTACCACCCGTTTGAAATTGCTCAGTTACAAGAAGGTAATTCAATCCAGCTTGTTCATTTTGGTTCAGTTGTCAGACTTTAAGTGCCTGATGAATGCAAGTCAAAATATGAATGGGCTTTACGTGGTCGTCCGTTCATTGAACGTGACATGTTGTGTAAGTTCAATAAATTATTTACTCCAGGCTGCATGCATCTAGCAGGCCTCCATCAACATGACATAATTTGCAACTCTCTTAATGACTTATTCAGTCCCTCAGTCACAAGTCAATAAAGAATCAATCATTCATGAGTCACACATTAATAATTTTGTACAAGAGCCTGATACGTCGTGCTAAGTTGGCTTTCGGACAAACGAAAATGTAGCCAGCTGAAACCAAATGAGACTGATTGCCAAAATGTCCCTCATGGATGCATCGCCACTCTTTATCAATAGCTATGTGACGCATGTGGGTTCACCTTAAGCTTGACCCTGTTCTTTAAATCTCACTTGAAGCTTAAGCTTAAAAATAGGCATTGCCAGCTGTGACCTGTATTAATGAGATATAAACTTCAAAGAACAAAGGAGACTCCCTGCCTCAACTCATACTGTGTGTTTGTTGGATTGTCTGTATTGGCAGATGATGTGGGTGGGACATGAACATGATGAAATATATGAAAGAGAAAATAACATCAGATAGATCCTTTAAGGGACAGTGCTCTGCTCTTTGAATATGAAACGAGTTGAATATAAAAACAGTGGGATTTAATCACTTTGATGTCACTGCTCTTGTTGCCTCTGTCTTGCCTTTTTGTATTTTAACAGGCTGTACATTTGCATGACACCACACCTGCTATTTGACCTCCTATGTTGCTGTTAGGGTGTAACATTCATGTTTTTTTTTTTCTTTCCATTTTTCCATTTTCCCCGCTGGGTGCATCCCATTTGGTTGCCAAGACGACTTGCTGAATTTCTCCAACCGTCAGTGTTAAATATTTTTACATTTTCCATTTCATGGTTATAGCATATTGTCAGTATTGCGATTATTGTGTTTAGGAGTTCAAGAATAAGAATTCCAATTTTTTTGCACTGGCTCACTGGACTGGAGATTGGGGGATTGCATGTAAGATTGAGGTTATTTTTTTTACTTAATAACACAATACTCAAAACTGTGAAATTGTCTACGGCTGTTGTCATGAGAGCTTGGAGAGGAGACCTTAAAGAAGTCTTAAATTATGGCTTTCCAAGGGAGATGAATATGGCTCAAAGCAAAGGAAGGGTAAATGAAAAACATAAACATTTTTTGAGGTTTTGAGTTTATGCCATCATTTGCATGTGTTCTTGTGCGTTTTTATCTGTAACCTCTTACTTCTTAAAATGAAGGAATGTGATGAAAGTGGCCATTATTCTTTTATACAGTGCAGTAGTTTATTTTGTGTGTGTGTGTGTGTGTGTGTTGATGAATTATCCAAAGTTGAAGTGTTCAAGACATTTGGATATACAGTGAAAGGGAATCTTGTTGAATGCCTTTTCAACATCTGCTGTCAAGACAAGACCCTTTATCCATCTATCCAGAGTCAACCATAAGCTCACGCAGTGCTGACGCTTGTATATTTTTTCCAAAGAAATGTCTGAATAGGAATCTAGATAGATTCCTATGGATTCTACTCTGTGTGATAGAGCATTTTTCATGTGATTTATTGTGTTTCACATCTCCGCCAGAGAGTCAGTGGTTTTCAGATAGCTAGGGTTGTATATTGACGCCCCTTTGTTTTTGTTTTTTTTTAGGTGTAATGAAATTAAACCTTCATTTTGGGTTCTGGCCGCCTTTGATATATCAATAATTAAAGCATCCTAAGAGAGGCTCTTTAATATACTGATAAAATACTTGATATTCTTGATAGAACGGGTGATTTTCCAGATTTATAAGAATTTCTTAATTTAATTGGCTTATCCTGATAATTCTGATCTTTTTGTCTCATTTAATTTAGTTTAGGAGTTATTGGAGAGAAAACTTCATAATAAAAGGATGGGATGGATAAGGATTAGAGGATAATTCTGCTTGTTTTCAACCAGGGCCGTCTTTTCCCAGTTTTTGCCATCATGGTGATTGATTTTGTCTCATCTAGCGCAGAGCCTCGTGTTGCTTCAGACGGCTGCTCTCTGACACATACCACCAATAAAGTGATTAAAACACGTCTTTTCAACACAGGAACACTCGGCTTGCATTTAGACATCTTTAAATAGCTGTGGTAGAATTACCAAAAACATTTCAGTCCATCTGATACTTTTTTAGTGTTGGCTCTCACTCTTCGCGGCCTGCCAAGTTCCTGCCATGAGGAGGTAATATTGGACGAAGCGAAGAACGTTGCCTCAGCTTGAAAGTGGTTCACTTGTTTCTGAAGCTGGGTGGGAGATACAAATATCCCATGTATCTTATTTGTAAGATATGTGGGATTTTTTAATAAAAACGGCTGTCTGGTTTTTCCAGTTGACAGTTTTTATTTACAGAACATCCAGTAGGACTTGAAGACAGCATCAGAGTACTTGTGCCAGCTATTTGCCAGCTACCTCGCACTACATACACTAACGTGTAATTCCACAGTATATGCAGATTTAAGGTAATGGATAATCACAACATCTAATGGAGGCACCCACACCTGATTATCCACTTCCCACCCATTTCCAATTACCCACTGCCTACATTATAGGATCTTTAAAATCTGAGCCTGGAGAAAACATTGGGCCTCATTCAAAAACCACTCTTAAGAACACATTTGTTCATAAACCGACTTACACGGTTTTCATTCACCAATGTTTTCTTATTTTGGATTTGCTCTTAGTTAAGAGCAGAATTCACTCACCTCTAGAGCGCATATTTGGGTGCTGACATGTTTTTACAAAATAATTGGTTAGTATTTATAATACTTTTGTAATTATTAAGACACCCATTCACATCAGCCATGTTATTTGGGAACCATTCCATCCAATATATACATTTTTTTTTTCCTCATCAGTTGTGCACCCCCCTACAGATACAACATTTACTGACCATATAATTGCATCCCATGCATGCCTTTACCTGTTACTTTTTATCCACTTTTGACATAAATATGCCTGCTCTGGATTCTGCACCCCGGAGGATTTCAGCTCCTGTTGCGCCATTGCAGCGTCCCCCGTCACACCTTCCCTTATTGTTCTGTTGTGCGCGCACACACACACACACACACACACTCAGATAGAAGAGGTAATATGACATCTTCTATCTGTTTATGTGTCCCTGCAATTGTCCTCACTTTTTATAATCATAATTTTTATAATCACTTTCTTACTCAGTAAAAAAAATATATATGACAAGTTGTTTAGTGCTCACTTCTTGCAGCAGTACATCCTTCTCAGAGCTATAGAAGTGTTTTTGTTTTTGTTGTTGTCGCGGCTTTTTTTCCTTGAGTCTGTTGCTCCACCCTCTTTTGTTTGGCTGTTCTGGACTTATCTCAACTTGATCTGGTTCTGTGTGTGATTTTTTTTGTGCGTGCACACGGCCGCACAGTCTCATGCCCTTTGACGGGGATTGGCAGCGTGTTTACCTCTGCTAATTTCGATCAACTGGTGTGAGCTTTCAACTTACAAGGACAGTGGAATAAGAACAAAAGGGCGAACCATCCTGTGGTTGAAGATCACATCGTGAACGTAGACTTTCCTTAGGACCTTAAGAAGAAATTTAAGAAAAAAAACATAAGAAGATGTTGATGAATGAGGCTCATTTGTTATAATGTGAGAGGCCTAGTGCAGTCTCTAATTTAAATACTCTTTTCCCTCAAAATGCATTTTATTTACAGTAAGTAATTAAAACTAACTCTTTTTTCATAAACTTTAGACTTTAACTGCAGAAATGATCGTGTCATTTTATTCCTTCATTGTTTTATGTTTTTTTTATAACTGTAAGTTGTTTGCTATTGACAGTTCAGAATTCACAGCAGCAAAATGAGCAAGAAATACACAAGGTAAATAATTGATTCATTGTGAATGAGACAATTGACTCACACTAATGATGGAAAAATTCCAAGTATAAATTGGCCCTCGATGCACTTTTTCTATTCATGCATGAACCATTATAACAAACTGATTTATTTTGTTATGTTGGATTTTTATGTAAATGCAGCCAACGGCAACATGAAAAAAAAAAGCACAGTAGAAAGTTTTCTTGCAATTACATTAATCAGCAGACTTGGTGAAATGTTGTCAGCTAGTCTCTCTGCCAGCATACAAGCTAAGTGCTGCCGGCTCTAGTCATTGGCATCTAGTGACTGTTTGTGGTAATTGCTGGTGTCTTTCAAATTGTTGACAAACTGCTCAAAACATTTTAGGTATTAATTCATGATTTTAACCAAATGTAACTGATGCTTCCTCAGTTCCATTTCTGTGAAATTCAAAGTAGCGACTCCCATGTTTGCACTTTGCAACTGTTTGGCTTTGTCCCAGTAATCGCTCTTGCAGTCCTTGTACGTAGCCAAGTGACCACTTGAGTTGCATGTTTCCAGGAACTGGCCAGAGTATATAAGTAGGCATGAAGACTGCAAGTGTTTTGAGATTTTGTCAGTGCACATTGGGACACACTTGGCAAAGGGAAGATGTTTCCGGATGTAGCAGCAGTTACTGCTGTTTTTAACCCCAGAACGGCATTAAGAGGATACATTTTCTAAATAAATTTGTGAAAAAGGTCCAAGCAATCCAAACATTAAAACAGCACAGTCAGCCAAAATTATAAATAAATGCATAAAAAAATACAGATCTAAAATAATAAGCACATAATTAGATTGAAATTAGCTTATTTATACCAGGCATCTTGCCCAACGATAGGGGCAACAATAACCCAACACAACTTTTACTGGGATTTGGTTTTTTTTGCCTGTTATCTTATTTACCACTCCTGTCTTTCAGCATACACACTCCTGATTTATTGTGGGATGCACCTAGCCCTTAATACCATTCCAAAGTGGTATTAGGGTAAGAGTTCATTATATGTGGGATAAAAGTGCACCTGCCTGTGGACATTTTCAGACATGGGACAGTCTTCCACACAATACTCCACGGTTCATGAATGTGCACTCAGCACTGCGAGACTGCAGTTGTGCGTATTGGGACAAAGCCTTTGATTAGCTCTAGGTGGAGTCCAATCTGATAAGTCAGAAAAAAAGAACAATAATGAGGAGAGTGGGCCAGTATCAGAGCAGACAGAGAAAGATAACCTTTGAAAAACAGGAAATCAGGAAACTCTTGACCAGTCAACTGGAGTCACTGACTTACCAGGCAGTCTGGCAGGACTTATTATTACCAAACCCTGCATTCGTTTTCATAGCCATGCAACCAGTATTTGTGTTGAAATTGCTGTAACCCTGCTTTAATGTATTGCCCCATGTATTGTAGTAAACCTCTTTGAAAATGTCTCACCATTGGACACTGTATTATCTCTTCTCGGAGTGTGCTGCCGGCCAGTTTGCAGGACAGCTAATGGGGTTGTAACTGGTTAACAGGCCTGTGAAGCTCTTGTCAGGAACATTAACATAACAAAACCACAACAATGAATGTTTTATCAGACTTTGCCATGGCAACGCACAGACAATTGTTAAGTGAGTGCATCTGAGAAATGGGCTCCTGTTATTGTGTTTGTAGAATGTAGCAGAATATTAATTATCAGAATGAAAAGCTATGGACAATAACTCCCCATAACCCCCACCCCACAACCCATGCATTTTTTCCATTTACTCATGGGAAGATTGCATTTTTAATAGTGTGCTTTTAAAGCAAAACCAAACAGCAATTAATGCTATTGTACTGTAGCTTTACTGTCAGGGAATCGTTTTTTTGAATAAGGTAAAGGGTTAAGGTGATGAGGTAACATATACCACCAGGGACGAGGCAAACAAATTTGACTTAAGTGAGGTTTGCACAATAGTAACACGTGGAATCACTGAACACCTGCACAAGCATCCTGTTTATAGGCTTTACCCGTCTTTAAAGCCTTGTTCAGACTGCAGGCAAATCAGATTTGCTTCTTGAATCAGATCTTTAAGACTGTCTGCACTGTAATTAGCAAGTCCAGTGTGTGTGTCCAGACATCACCAACCTATCTGCATGGGTTGCGATGGTATTGACGTAGGCATCAGAAACTATGTGTGCTGGTGATGCAGCTTTTCAACGCAGAAGCAAGAGAACAGCTGCCGGCAGACACTTTATTTCAGCCTTAACCCACAGACTTGCAATCTGTGTTGTTCTACATATCGCTCTGCTAGCAGCTGCATGGACTCTGCTCAGCCGCTGAGCTGCTCTGATGCACTTCGTTGGGATTTGAAGTCGTCGTCATATGTTGTGTTGTTAATGAAGTAACAGACACTTTGAAATCCTATTTGCGTATCCAGAGCGTCCGGACTGAGACACATATGTACAAGTGCGATTGGAATAGCATTTCAAACCACCTCCAAATGTGGTTTAGATCTAATTTGCAAAAATCACATTCCATGTGGTTTTTCACTATTCAGACTTTCTTAAATCAATCTTGATACAGTCTAAATATGACAAAAAACGGATTTGGTAGTCTGGCAGTCTGAAGTTTTTATCATACTCTTGGATACAAACATTGATCCAGCCATATGCCACTGGATTCAGAGCTTTCTGTGGAACAGGCCACAGAGGATAAAGGTTAATAACCTAACGTCACACCTGCTTACCCTCAGTACATGAGCTTCTCAGGGCTTTGTTCTTTGTTCTTTACATAAAAGGACAGTTCTGTGAAAATAATTAAATATGCAGATGACACAACCATCGTTGGTCTCATCTCCAACAATGATGAAAACGAGTACCACATTGACGTGGACCAAGCTGTCACTTGGTACACAAACAATGACCTCCTGCATAATACAGCCAAAACCCAGGAACTCATTATGGACTTCCAATGCATGCCGAGTCCCAAAATACCCATACAAATAAACAGAGACCACATCACTGCCATTGACTCTTGTAAATTCCTAGGTACATGCTAGGCAACAACCTGAAGTGGGAAAACTAACACTGAGGCCATTATTGCAAAAGCTCAACAAAGACTTCACTTCCTCAGACACCTTAAAAAATACCAGATCAAGTATCAACTTCTCATTATATTCTACGATGATGGCTGACATCATCATCATCACATCCTCTATTACAGTCTGGTACAACAGTTAAACATGGAAAAAACTACATCGCATCGTCAACAAAGCACCTAAAATCACTGGCAACCCAGTCCCCTCTGATGATTTTCTACATAATCACCAAACCGTAAAGCAAGCAAAAAAGATCATCTCTGACCTCTCACATCTTGATCATCATCTCCCCTAGCACCTTCGTTTACGGGCGCTGCAGGTCACTGTCCATTAGGACTAAATGCTTTACAAACAGCTTTTTTCCCTTAACTGTGAGGACTCTGAACTCCTCCCTGTACACTTACCCTTTCACACACTACATGCTTACATACCATGCACCTATTGTATATGATTATGTGTACTGCATTTCTGTGACGATATTACTGTATTGTATCTTGATAATATATGGATTGCCAGCTGTTATCTGTTCTTGTATTGTGCTGCAGAGGTTGTACCAAAATTGGCCTCGATTTCATGTGGCTAAGGGACTATCTATCTGTCTATCCAGGCAACATCTTTGTGCACTGATGCTGAAGCAACTCTTTCTGATGTGAATTGTTTTGGTGCTGTCAGGAATCCTCTAAGCATTTAGGATGCTGCTGCTAGAATGAATATTTGTACATGCAGGTCTGTACGCTATGGTTTGTTATGACTTACCATAAGTTGATGCTGATCAGAGAGTAAGGGAGACCAAGAGAACAGTATCATATGGCTAGCAGTTTCTGTACAGCAAGCATGCACATACAAACACAAATCTAAGCTAGTGCAGTTCTGCTCATGACAACGTATTTACTATATCTCTAAATATAAATGGTCAACCCTTGCCTGAGCTATGTGACATGTTTTCAGTGGAAATGCCACGAGTCATATTTATAATCATGCAGAAATGGAAGCAGACCTTTAGCCGTTTTCTCAAGCAGTATCTTTAAAACACACTTTCAGAGCGGCAGCACAGGAAGTTTCTTGGTGATGCTTCTTAGAGAGCCAGCCAAATCAGCCCAGTCTGTTCCCACACACACACACACACAGTTCAGTGGTGCTCATTCCTGCTTTGTATTAGTACAGTTAATTTTTGCATGAGGAAAGAAGAGGACAGGCTGTGGCTCAGCCAGCAGCCACAGCCTCCTAGTAATTTACAGGTCTGTCAGAGAGTGAGAGCTAAACCAGCAATGAATAAGAGTATTTAGGGCTGTGAAATGAACTTCAACGTGGAAGAATGAGCTGCTAGTGGATGTATGATGTGTTCCTGTTGACTTTACTGCAGGGTTTTTACTATGGGGATCTGAATGTGTTTGCTTTACTATGCAAGACTTAGGACTTGGCAGAGAACCATGAGCCTGAGGTTTTGCGTGGGAGTTGATATGTGTTTGTAGTGGTAAGTTGGAGATTTTTCAAAGATTCAGTGTCTTAATGCCTCAAAAATAGTGTCTGGATTTGCACTTGGCTCCAGAGTAATTATGTGATATACTGCATGATGCCTGTGTATACTGTTTGTCATGTTAAACCATGGCCCGTTCCTCCTTTGCAGCGAACTTGAGCCAGATGTGTACATGTGTCACGATCCCTGTCAAGTGTTTCCCTGCGTTTCCCTGCCTCCCAGTCTGTCTCAGTGTGTGGTGTGGTCATGTCTGTCCTCCTCATCTGCACTCTCCCCACACACCTGCCAGTCATAATGTCACCATTACCTGCCTTCTTAAACCCTGCACCAGCCACCAGTTCCAGCTGGATCATTGTACTGTTTGCTCTGCCACAGAGCCTTCAGCTACACGAGCCTTCAAGCCCAAATGCAGCAACCAAAAGGACATGTCCTTATGTCCTTATGGTCTGCATTTGGGTTCGGCCAGCTACAGCCTCGTGACAACATTTTAACTTTGTTCAGAGGACTCTAAAAGCATGGTCAATATGATTCAGTTATCTGTAAACACAGTAGTACCACTGTGCGTACCTGTATGTGGCAGTGTTTTCAGTTATTGCAGCAGCGTCACCTGTAGGCTCACAGTGGAGGTCAGAGGTCACTGAGACAGGAAGTGTCAGGAGGCCAGGCTGTTTAACCTCTGAACGGAAGCCGAACAATTGAGCAGCATGAGGAAGAATATTCAAAATGACAGTGCTGTAAAAGTCAGTCGGTGTCGGACTGACCGCAGGGTCACTGTGGCCTCTTCTCTCATCTCCTCTTTCCACTCTGACAGAAGACTGAAATGAAATGAGGGTAGAGATCACAGGGCATTCTTTCAACACATCAGCAAGCCATAGAGGTTTTTTTGTGAAAGGCGTCCAGAAATGTGAGAAAAGAGTGCAAAGTGATAGTCAGTCATCTCTGTGTGCATCCAAAAAGATGGTCACCCTGTAATAATTGCTCTGAAAGGGAATTTTAAATCTGTGTCTTTTTCTTTATTATTTTCTCTGCATTTTTCTCTAGAGGGTATCCGTAACATGACCATGGACTCCAACTCCATGACGATGCCCATGTCAGACCCCAACGCCTGGGCAACGGC
This sequence comes from Myripristis jacobus, assembly GCA_900302555.1. Classification (NCBI taxonomy): domain Eukaryota; kingdom Metazoa; phylum Chordata; class Actinopteri; order Holocentriformes; family Holocentridae; genus Myripristis; species Myripristis jacobus. The sequence continues at coordinate 33,485 of OMLB01033991.1, forward strand.
CATGAACAACCTGGGGATGCCTCCCATGAGCATGACCGGACAGCCGCTACTGTCAGGTACTATGGAAAGCCTTCGTACATGCTGCCAAAGATGTCACGCAGTGCCACACAAAAACCCAATGTATTGTACAGTGAATATATTGGTGTGGGAATTCATACCCCCACAGCCCATAAAAATCTTGAATTTATTAGATTTATGTTGACACTTCAGTGTGATGGAAACATTTGTCCCAACTTTGTTGAAGGCACTACTAGTTTTTTTTTTTCCAGTATTTTGAAGTTCGAAGAGATGGGTAAGGTGTAGCTATTTATGTACTTATAATTGGAAATGTGTATCAGATTATCATATTGCTTTCGATTCCCTCTTATCGATTCAATTCTTTACTGATTCCCAATTCCCAAAATGGAGCAGCTTTTTTTTCAGACAGTGATGGGAAGAGCACTTCGCATGCATGCCCAATTGCATTTTACTACACATGGGGTTTTGCACTCGAGCGCCTCCACACGTATGTCCCATGATTATCAAGCAGAGCTCTATCTGACACTTTAGTCCTGTGTGTAGTGAAGACAGCTTAATACTTGGGACATTCACACACTTGGATGATGTCACACAAAATCGCTGAAATAAACAGTACTGTTCTGGAGAAACGTTAGAGTAATTACTTGTATCCATCTGCTGCTGAATGCTTGGCCTTTAAAAAAGATCCCTGTTTTCTGCCCAAGCTTTAATAAAATTTGTTCACTGAGAAGCCACTGTTGAGAAGACATTCACCATTTCCAGAAAGTAGATTAAAGACAAAATGAGGCATTGTCTGATTAATTGACTTCACTCTCATTTAACAGTTTCTTGCAGCAGTCTCCCTGCGTGTTATACATGACACCTGTATGTCCCCGATGCAATCACATCGCATCACATGCAGCCCCAAATACAAAGAAGAGAGACAAAAACCCAAATTTATAAACTGATTACAGGAATCATTTAGTGAAATGTGTTTTGATGCAGACGGGTTGTGCAGTGTTGAAACTGGTTCTTTCAGTTGATGCCTAATCCTGCTTATAATAGAGCCACCTAAAGGCTCAAGAAAGAAAGAAAGGTTGTGGTTTGAACAGTCTGTGTGGGAGAAGAGAATGCATGACATTCCTCCCTTCCCTGTAGCTGCCCACAGTGTGTCCATGAGCAAGGCACTGAGCCACAGGACTGGAGAAGTTGTGCCGGTTGCACTGGAAAGCTTGTGTACATGAATTTGTGTTTGCTTGAAACCTTCTATCCTTCTGCCTCTACAGCCCCAGGCAGCCGCAATTAAAATGTGTCGTTAGTTGACTTGCCTGGTTAAATAAGGGTTTAAAAAATGTCAAGTGTTTCCAGAGGCTGTGTGTTTGTGTGTGTTCATGCCTTTGTGCTCGTGTGGTGTGACTGAGTGTGTTAAGCCCTGCACGCCTTACTGTACATAGTCCAATTCGAGCCCAGGGTGGAAACTTGACTCTTACTACACTGCTTCCTTTGAACAGTTCACATCAGGTCAGTGACTGGAAATATAGTGCAAGATTGTGTGTGTCTGTGTGCGTGTGTGTGTTTTAGTGTGTCAGGCATGCCAAGTATACAACATATGTGTTTAGTTAAAGATCATGTTTCTGAATGGTGAGCCCTTTCATGCAGTATGTTGTGCTTGTTTGATATCTATATATGTGAACACATGGACATCCCTATAATCCCTCTACGGCCTAGTTTCCTAAACTATGGGTCAGGACCCCAAGTGGGTCATAGACCAACTGCTTTTACTTTTTGTTTAAGAGCGTAAACCAACAGGCACAACTTTACCCTCCAAAATTAGAACGTGAAATGGTTTAGTCTTCCACATAAAAACATTGCAAATAGATATAAAGATATAAAGAATGTATACACAAAAAATAAAAGTCAGAATTACAACTCAATCTACAGAGACAGCAGTTTATGCTCTGTCCTGCCCACCACCACGTTTCGATGCTCGAGCAAGAGAAGACAAGCAATAGAGAGGGCAAGGAATACTATAGATATTCAGATTTACCCCTATTTGTTTACATATGAGATAAGCAGTACTTATGTGTACATAATTAAAATTTGATTTTGTTTTCAGTGGTTAAGTTTATGATAATTGCATCCTCAGATATCAGGCAGTTTCAAACTAACTCCAGGCAAGCCATCAGAAATGAAACTTGGTCTTGATTTGCTCCGCTCACTAAATGATTGCTAAAATGCTCCTAATCAGGCAAGTTTGCCACAGTTTGCACTAGAAGGCCGTGCCTCATCAGGTTTCCCTCATTTGAACTAGAGACATTGGTATCATTGCTATCATCCCCCCACTCTGGGCGTAGTATTAAGACTTCTGCCTTAGTCTTTCAATTCATTCAATAAAGAGCCTTTTAACTAAACTGCATTCATTGGAAAAACATCATAAAAGCTATTATTTGACTATTATCTCTTCTGTGAGTCTGTCTGTATGTTGCAGCATAAGATTGTGGGAAATTCAGTTAGATCCTTGAGTCCTGCCCAGGCCTCACTCGTTGTGAGTAAGGTGATTAAAATTAACTTCTAAGATGAGTCACTGAAATGAAGTTACAGGCTCTATTTCTGTGATTGCACACAGCTGACGGTGGGGTTTTGTACCAGCGAAGTGACATTTTTGTCAGGCACGCTGTTGTATGCATCCATTTGGTATTTTGGCGACTTGCTGTGAACTTGACTACGTCTAAGTGGGAGGAAAGGCTCTGTAGGAGTTGTGTCAGTAACAATCAAACAGCGCAGTGCAATTTTGGTGTCAAGGATTACAAGGATTTGTGCTTGTGTTTCCCGCCTGCTCAGACCAGGTCAAAAGCACATGACACAAAGCAGGCTCTATTTCTCTGGCTTTACCAGAGGATGTGCATACAAAGAGATCATGTTCAAAAGCTTACCAACCTTTTACTGTGGATGTTTGCCAGTTTGATTTAAATCCCTCAAGCAGGATAAAAAACATCTTTTTCCATAATGGGAAAGAAATATTTTTCAGTCTAACTATACATATGTGTGGCTGTGGAATGATGATTTTTTCTTTCAACATGAAATGCCCCTTTATACTGATTTACTATATAAAAAATCCACCCAGGGGTTGCTATAACTCACGTAGTAACCTAATTACTGTGTTCCTTTTTTCCTTTTATAAACTCGTTTCCAATTATATGCTATTTATAGTGCTCAGTTGATTTATCACTCACTTTGCATCCATATAATCCTTAACTCCCTCAAATACAGAGATAGATACAGAGATACCACAGCTCCAAATGACATGATATGATCAGAAAATTAGTTAGCTTCTCCTTCTATGCAGCACTTTGGTACTGTACCGACACTATATGGGCAAAAATATTGGGCCACTTACTCATCACACCTACAGGAGCTTTCATGAAATCCCGTTCTAAATCCATATGCATTAATACGGAGTTAGTTCCCCCTTTGCAGCTAGAACAGCTTCCACTCCTCTGGGAAGACTTTCTACAAGATTTAATCCCGAAGAGCATTTGCGAGGTCAGACAACTGAAGTTGGACGAGACGGCCTGGCTCGCAATCTCAGTTCTCATTCACCCCAAAGGTGTTGGATGGGGTCGAGGTCAGGGCTCTGTGTGGCCCAGTCAGGTTCTTCCACACCAGTTTCCCCCAAATATGCCGTAATGGAGCTTGCTTTGTGTGCTGGGGCACAGTCTTGCTGGAATAGAAAAGAGTCTTCCCCAAACTTTCCCCACAAGGCTGGAAGCGGAGAATTGTCCAAAATGTCTTGGTAAGCTGAAGCATTAAGATTTTCCTTCACTGGAACTAAAGGGCCGAGGCCAAACCCCCAGAAAAACGAGCCCATAACGTTATCCCTCCTCGGCACAATGCAGTCAGGCAGGGGACGTTCTCCTGGCATTCACCAAACCCAGACTCGTCCATCAGACTGCCAGATAGAGAAGCGTGATTCGTCACTCAACAAAACACATTTCCACTGCCCCAGAGTCCAGTGGCGGCGTGCTTTACACTGCTCCATCCGACTGGCATTGTGCTCGGTGATGTAAGGCTTGCATGCGGCTGCTCGGCCATGGAAACCCGTGCCACGAAGGTCCCGGTGCACAGTTTTTGTGCTGCTGTTAATGCCAGAATGGCTCGATGCTTGATTTTATACACCAGTGGCTATTGGACTGAATGAAACACCCTAAATTCAGTGATTAAGAGGTGTGTCCCAAAACTTTTGTCCATGTGTGTATCTCCATCACCTCACCTCTGCCAACTCTTGGGCTCAGTACACCAGCCAGGTATTATGTTTACAAGTGCATAGGTGTTCATAAAGGTGACACATGCAAACAGAATTACAGGGCTCAAGTGTTCAAAATAATTGGCTGTAATTACATATATAGGCCTGAAAGCCAGTCTGCTTTCTCATTGTAATTCCACAGTGATCTACTTATAACATCCCTAGAGTGTAAAGAGAGCGGTGTGCGAATGGTGTGTGTGATACCTGCTCTGTGACCTTGGTGTTTTTGCGAGGAATGTAACATGACCTTTTTAAATAATAGATAACAAACATTTAAAGATTCTGATCCCGATACACCAGCATCCACATCCACTCCTGGCTGGTAAGGGCTGGCTATTGTTTTCCCACTGTCCCAGTAGCTCTAACGTTTGATTGGCTCTTTGCCTAATATCATCGAAATGTTTGCCATACTGGGCGATGATTCCCTGTACCAGAGCAACAAATGTGGTGTCTCATCCAAAGCTAATTTAACATTATCTATCCTTGGTGGCTTATTTAACATATTGTATATATTTTTTTTATGGCAATTCTGCACTTATTGGGAAGAGTTTTGTGGCAGATACATTCAGAGCTTTTTCTCTTTTAATCCAAAATTGTTTGAGCACCAGGGTGGAGTGTGTACTGTTTTTTAAAGGAAGGCAAAGCAGTGATTTGATTGATCATGATCGAAGCCAGGCTCTCCACATCTGCAGTACCGATAATGTATTCGTCCTAATCCGACCCCATTTCCAGCCACACCACTGGTACTCCATGCGTCTCTGGACACAAAATTACCAAAAATCAGCTGCTATGCCTCGTGTGCTCGAGCCATCTGCCTTTCACTGCATTCTGCGTCACATGCCATCGATTCACAAAAGTAGAACTATGACTCTATTATCAGTGAGACGACGATAGAAACTCACACACACAGGCACACACACACACACACACACAGTACAGAAGCTCAGTGCCAGCAGCTGATTGGAAAGTACTGCTCGACTGGGTCACTCACAAAATGACACAAGCTTTAACTTCATTACGATGGCCTGTATGCTAACTTACCAAACAAGCAAACCGCACAAACTTTTCTGCAAATAATTCCAGCTGACCTCAGAGAGGGAAACATGGATGCCAAACTGCACCAGCTTCCAACCAATGAACCAAGAGAGGCCGATTCAGACCCCATCTCAGTTATTTCAGAGTTATTTCTTTTGGAAATTGCAATTAATGAGGGCAGAGGTTATGAGAGAACTCCTTTCAGCCGAGACTAAGCTCAGGGAACCAAAGTAGATGACGCGTTGCCTCCCAGCTGCCATTTGTTTCCTATTTCACAGCATGTGCCTTATGAGTAAACGTGACCAATCAGTGAGCTGTGTCTTTGACATGTCCTTTGGAAGGCACAAATCCCATCGAAACAAATTAGACTCAACCAGTGATTATTTATAACATTTCATTAACACTGGCCTAAGAACAAGGATGGAGAAAAGACTCATCATAGATGGAGAGTGGGGCGGTGAGTTGTTTAAAACTGTGAGCTGTTTGATTTATGAGCTACTGCAGTTTTATCCTGTCAGTTTATCATTTGCCCAAAATCATTACATACTGGGAGAGAATTTATTATTGTATGAAGCGTGTGGTAAACCCACACCTTTCTGCGTTGATGACATTACAGTCAGCACTGCCGATTCCACTCTCCATTTATAACGTGAAGTTCAGTTCCACCATCCCACCCTCCATCTATGATGAGTCTTTTCTCCCTCCTTGTTAGAGTTGCTTCCCTAAAGCCTTTTAGAAATTTGCCACCCTTCTTAGTTGAAGTGCACTCTCTTATCAACACTGCTACAGAAAATATACTGTGAATGTGTGTGTGTGCGCATTCATGCATGTGTATGCGCTGCGTATCCACTTGTGTGCCGGTCCATATTTCAAATGAAGTCTGTGTGGAGGTTGCTGCCCCTTGCTACTGAGGTTTTCCCATTAAATTTAATTTGTGATATTTACTGCACTACTCTCAGACTTAGCACAGCCTCTGCCAGCTATCATTTCAAGAGTATCATAAACATTACCGACAGAGTGGGGAGCTGCCCAGCATGATGGAGATGGAGAGGAAGGCTGTTGCCCACGCATTGAGAATGAGAGGGAGAGGTGTGTAGGGGGTCTTGATCAGTATGCCCAAACGATGAATTAGGCCTCAGTTGGGCTAATATATCTTCATTAAAGCTGTTAGGTGGCAGGAGTGGTTTCACAAGGGTGGCGTGGAGGGGAAAGAAGGGAGGAGAGAGAGGTGGAGAGGGAGGAGAGTTGGGTGAAGTGGACAGCTGTGTCCCCCCTCATGGATCACCTGGAAAAGCAGCTGGTGCTTCCCCTAACTTTCCCCCCTTTGCTTCCTTCCTTCCTCCTCTCTCCTTCCCAATTCCCCCTCCCTCCCTCATCATCCCAAATTACCCAACATCTTCATTAATGTCTCATTACAGCTGAGTCAGCCACTGTTACCCCCGGCCACAGCAGAACGCACGCTGTTCATCTGCTTTTCACGGAGCTGAGCTGTTTTGCACACTTAGCCCGCGCTCAATCATGTTGAGATGCTCATTCTCGAAAAAAGAAAAAAAGTATATTGTAGACAAAACAATAGCCAATCCATTTGTCTTACTATTGTCTTATATGCAGGAAATTGAGCACTTTTGCATATTGAGCACTCATCCATTTAAGAAGAAAGCAAGCAAAAAAGATAGAGTTTAGACTACAGTATATGACTTACACTTAGTGCAACCTATGTGAAGGACTCTTTTAAAAAGTGCTTTCTGTTATTTATATATTTTGCAGAGTGCGGGTCATTTTGTCATGTTCTGCACAGCTCATTTTAGAACAAAGCCCTTCCGTTATATAATCTACAGTCTCATAAGGAAGTCAGTGTGGTATACTTTGTCTCAGTGGAAAGCATTATTATCCATCTGCAGCCATTCTTAAAGGATTCTGTTTGAAATACTCCTACCAACTCATTTCTGACTCTATCTACTCCTCTCCTACCATTTCTGCCTGCTTCCCTTCTTAACCATTTATGAAGAGGAAATCTCTGGCCAATCAAGGTTTACCACTAAAAGCAGTCTGAGCCATAAATGTGCATCCACTCTTCCTTTTCAGTCTGCACTTAACCAGGCTGAAAGGTAGGTTCTAGGCAGTAAACCTGACCTTTGCTGAACTCCATTCATAATGCAATCCATAGATTCAGTAGACGTTAGTAAGAGATGCCTAGTCCTACTTCCAGTTTTTTTAGTTCACAACCTTTTGAACTTAACCGTGCTGATCGGCTCACGCAAATGTATGCCAGCGCTACCAGCACACACACACACACACACACACACACCACACAGAGAGGATAGCACAACACACACACAGAAACACACGCACACTCACACGCAGTTACATGTGCTGTCATGTAGTCCTTTGTCACCAGATCAGCCTGTGTCTTTGAAATAATCCAGGTGGATTTACTATTGACTCTCCATCATGACAGAATGAAGTGCTCTCTTCTACTGTATTTTTTATTATTTATTTATTTTTTTTGCTTCTGAACCAAAGCAGAGAGTGAACCATTTCTCTCTCTCTCTCTCTCTCTCTCTCTCTCTCTCTCATTCTTTTTCTATGGCAGGCAGAAAAATTTGTACATGTTTATATCCATGTTTACAACTATGCTGTACATTTTATTCTTGCTTATGTGCTTGTTTCTATATTACACATTTGTATTTGTGTTTGGTTCATGCTTTTGGTTTTGTTTACCTCGACATGTTGATAAACCTCAACATGCTGAACATATCTGCTTTTACATGCACTCAAGAATCTACAATCTCAAAAGATTCATTTTTAGCCAGTGGGGAAGCTGCTTTTGACAATAGTCCCGTTCAGAGTAGCCAGTAAGTGCATGATGAGCTACGGTTTGGCCGTTGAGGTTCATTTGCCTCTTCTGCAATTCCAAATATGAATATACATATTTTAATGATAAAAACATTTTTGTTATTGTTGTTTTTTTATTGTTTGTTATTATAACTCTCATATAAATCATGTACTGTTCTCCGTCCAATAGCAGTACATGTGGTGTGTGTGTGTGTGTAACATTTTCGGCTTTTCCTTGTGTTCCCTGATTGGTTGACACTGCATGCCGAAAACACCTGGATGTGGCGCTGAAGAAGTTGACACCCAAGCAGTGTTGCCAGATTGGGCGATTTTCTGCTTCAGGGTCTACAGGAAATACAAATGTACCAGCGACTTTCCCCGTATTTATTATTTTAGGTGTTGATCAATGTCCAGAGTCTTTCGTAAAGATTGTGGTACTAAAATCGTCGAAAAAATGAAATGTTTTATTTATTTATTTTTTTTTTTAAGAAACCGCTAGCCACAAGCAGCTGGCTCTACTGAAATACACAGGCAGGAGCTCCACCTGGTGGAAAAATCGCACCATGCCACTGTTTTTGGCACATGCTAGTTTTATGAGCCAACCGGCAGACTATAGTGAAACCCAGCTTCCCCACTGGCTAATAATAAATAGTACAATGTTTTTGAGTGTGTAGATTCTTAAATCTATGTAAAAGCAGATTCCTGTCTGCATGGCACAGTTTATGGACATTATAATCTAACGAAACCGAAAGCATAGGCAAAACATGAACAAGATGCGAAACAGAGACACACATACACATCACTGACACAAGCACACAAATAAATAAACAAATGCAATGTTTCAGAGCCTTTCCACTTGCCGTACCTTTCCAACTGAGCTGTGTGTGTGTGTGTGTGTCTCTCTCTTATTCCATGTATGTCAATTCAAGTACCCCAGCCACTTTTGCATTAGAGAGTGTCAGTATTTCATCCTCTTCGATTAGATCAGCACTGTTATATCCAGGCAGACAGCTACTCTGACAGACCATAAAGCACTTTGTAAACTCTCCTTTTAGATAAGTGCTGTATAAAGTTTGTTATTATTATTACTGCATCAGTCGTGTGGACAGAGAATCTGAGAGCTTCCGCACAGAGTGAATCCGTGTTTGCATAAGTGTTATTTTGCAAACATGAAAAGTACACAGTTTGATTTAATTTTGTGCTATTTCGCAAGTGTCACCGTGTTTCAAATGGTGGATATCTTGCTCTGGAATGAAGCACGTCTTGTTTTCTTTTCATCACGAGAGGGGAAAAGGAGTCTCCATCTGTTTGTTTGGTTGTCCATTCGTCACACACTCAATATCTCAGACAGCAGTTATCTGATTTTGTCAAAACTTCAGGGAACAATACACATCTCGTCTTTGCATTTTAGCATTTATAAAATGCGTTTTTACAGGTCAAAATAAGGTGACATGTTTCTCATTGATTGACCCGTTACAAACTTGAAATCATCAGTACACACTTTTCTGAAAAATCATATTTAAAGTATAGATGCCCTTTTGATAATGCGTTATTGCTTTTTGATGTAAGATAGGTGGACTCCTATTTGCGGGCAGAGTGCAGGCAATATAACCTTGGAGTTGTGTTATCGAATGCAGGCAGACAAACCTCTATTTAGTTGGACTTGTGTTGACCATAAAGATGAGAAGTCTATCGATCTATATGTGATAGATAATCCTTATGGCCAGAGATGGTGAATGGAGTTTGATATGTTGGTGTAGTGTTATTATTGGGATATTGAATGGAGGTTGTTACATCACTGAGTCATACACCCACAGTGTGATGACAGCAGAGTGCGGTGGAATAGCTGGAAAAATGGTCCTCCTCGCTCTCTGTCAAATAAGGTCTCTCTCTTTCTCTCTCTCTCTCACACTCTCTCTCTGACCTTACAACCTGACATGCTACCATTTATTATCACACATACAGATGCACCTGCGCACACACATGCACACACACATGCACACACAGGCACGCACGCACAGTCTCATCTCTAAATCTGGCAGGATTTATTCACTCTGGCAGCTATGTCTAAGACATTTTATCCCAGGGATATGATTTTGCCTTTTTTTCCAGGAGTTTCAAGAGATTTTAGGACTCATGACTCCCATTCTCCTCTTTAGAGAGATTAAAGTATTCTTGTCTTCTTTCTTTTTGTTGTTTGGTCCTGATTACATCCCTTTATTCCCCTGTCCTCCAGTCAACCCTGTCAGCGTTTTTTTTTCTTAATAGGGGATATGCTGGTGGTAGCCACAAATATGAATACCTCAGTCAACTTCTAAAGGGGACGAGTTATTTGTGGGTCACATAATATTCTGCTACTAATATTCTACTATTCTATGTGTGTGCATTTGTTTTAACACTAGAAAGGCTGACCCACCATGAACTGCTGTTCTCTTTTAGATTTGAAACACCCCCACTGACAAAATATCCCTCTGTGATTTTATACTAGACTCATTTCTGTACATTTACTATAATGGAATATTTGTATAGTGTATTGTTTTATAGTGTTTTTTGTAATAACACAAGACAATAGTTGCTATAACTATATTTAAGTCTAGTTCCCCCAAAGGATTTGATCTTTCTTGTGTTAATCTGTAAGGAGTGACAGATGAAAATGGCTGAAATATTTTACTGTAATTATCTAATTTTTGGACGCTAATACATGTCTTCAAATAAATTATTAAATTTTATGGTCTTAAAAAGTATTAAAATGTCTTTTCCCATCAGGCAATAACAGGTTTCTTTATGGTTAATTTCCACTCATAGATTAATGATGAACAGGGTCAGCAGGACAATATGCATCCAATCACCTGTACAGTTTGACTTTATGTGCTTTATCATCCAATTTTCTGGTGTCCTTTCTCTTAAACCGCCCTCTCATTATCTCATCACTTTCATTAGTTATGTTCAGACAGAAACCAGCTACTTGGCGTCATTAAGTGAACTGAAATGACGTGAGAATCAATTGAGAAAGATGGCAGCTGAAGATATGTGCTGGGAGATGTTGCGAAGATATAGGCCGGCCGCATTTTCTGATTTTGTGTTAATGCAGCTGTAGAATAAAATTCTTTAACCTGAAACACCTTCAATCATATTTTTAATGATTTACTTCCAGTGTTCATTTATTTTAGTTTACACAATTGTCTCATTCAATTTTGTAGCATTAAAAGGCTCTTGAAAAACCTGTGGATTTATGGAAGAATCGACCAAACTGAGCTAAAACAAACCAGAGAAAGAAAATGTGTCACCGAAGTCTGTTCAGATTTATTTGAGGGGCAGAACTGATTTAGCTCTCTGCCACAACAAAATTGATCAAAAAAATTCAGTTTTCACTTGGTACCTTCACAGGGAGGTCAGAGGTCAGGGTCAGGTGCACTGGAGCTGGTAGGGATACAGTGTCTTGCTCAAAGGCACAGGCGCTCGAGCCCTCATCACTAACAGCTTCTCGGTAAATAATAATTATGTGAATAGCCGTTGTATTCATCTCTACGTTAGTATTCACTCCAAAATGGCAGTTTTGTTACCAGGCAGCTTCCCTGGGACAGCAAGGACCATTGTGATGGGCTCCCCTCATGGATATAGATGTTTCTTTTACAAGCAATAACAGCATTGATTGGCTGGTTTGGGTTCTGATTACGAGCGTTATTGGATGGAGGCCTCAATGCAGCTGCTTATGAGACTAAGGAAGATATGTGGATGTATTTATGGAGACAAAAACACACGACACACAGGTACATGCACTGCCTGCGCACACACAGATAGACCTAACAAACACATCCCGCACACACAGGAACACACGCAGACACA
>OMLB01033993.1:0-24157 GCA_900302555.1 Myripristis jacobus
GGGACATAAAGCATGGTGAGCTGGTTGGGATTGGGTGGGTGGGTGCAGTTTAAGCGGGTGGAAGCACTAGTGGAGGTGTATGGTGCATGGAGGGCAGGGTCAGTTAGCTAGGCTGACGGAAGAGGAGCTGGGAGGTCAAAGTGCAAGCGTGGGATTTTGTCATAAATCAACAAACAAAACGAAACTTAATCCAACTTAATCTTAACACAGAAACCAAGGTAACCAATAAACATGCCTTAAAATAAATTCTACTATAAAGGTTTACAAAACAGAAACATGATTCCAAATGGTCCTGTACAGGTTGAGATGGACCATCAGAAATGTTTTTTTTTTTATATATATATATGTATTGCATAGCTGACCAAGCACTGGGCCAGCCTCGAAACCACTATTCACTATAGTCTTATCACATCTTACTACATAAGTGCAAACAGAACAGAATTGCAACATAAAATAGCACAAAGAAATGGCGAGAAAACAATACACACAACAACACAAAACAAAAAATGTGGTGTGTCCTCCTGTGTGTGTCTTTGGACTGATAAGATGAAGTGTGTTTGTGGGCCTGGACCTGAAACATCCCAATCCCACCTGTTTCTATCTCCAGCGACCTAAGCTGGCACTGGAGTCATTACTCAGCTCAGTCAATTGAAAGTATAATCAACAAACGGCACAATTCATCTAAAAACACAGCATTCATCACTGAACTATTTGGGAGCTTATAAATACTCGAACTGATTGGACTGGAACAGAACTGGATGTTAAAATGCTGTAAGTAAGATGTAGGAGACAGGTCTTACCTTGTGGGGAAGCGGGGCTCATATTCCTCAACTCCTTGCTGTAAAGATAAAAAATACCGACCATTAGGCGCTGATGGATTTAATGGTGAACAAACTGTAAATATAAAACATTTCAGTCTTGAGGTTGGAATAACCAAAGCAGCCAGCAGATAGCAGCAGAACAACACAGCAGAGACGGCACTGCAGTGTCTCAGCAGTACAGGTGAAGCAGTGTGTGAAGCCTCTGCATACTGCACGCTGAGACATAACGAATATGACGGATACATGACCACAAAATCACGTTCACAAGCGGAGCCGTTTATTGCATGGAGGAGAAATACAAAACCATGATCTTCATTTGAATGGCAGGTGGACACATCTGATTACACTGCTGACTGATGAGTCATCTTTGCGTGTGTGTGTGTGTGTGTGTTTGAGTGTGTGAGTGTGTGCCACACACCTATCCTGAGGCAATTCAACCTTCAGGTCAACCAATCAAACACTTCCGCCCCTCTGAGCGCTGCAGTTCCTCCTCTCGATAAACAGATCTTATCTGGGTTCAAACCCCATCACCCTTTGTTTTGATCGCCTGTTCTCACCCAGCCCACACTCACACTCTCATGTGCAGACAGCCCTCATTCACACAGATCAACTTCCCCCTGTAGGAGGGTGACTGGAGGCAGGTAAATTGGGGTTTGGTGCTGTGTAAGTCTACCTCCGCTGTTTACTTTTGTACACACATATGCATACACACCCCCTGCACACACACACACACACACACACTCCTCCTTTTGAGTCAGCTGGGTTAACCCCGCTCGGTGTTATCAGCGGACGCCTGTCAGAAGCACTTCTCTCGGAGACAGAAGCAGCCGAGCGCAGAGGCAGCCTTCTCCAATCTGCGCTGTGTCACATCTTGGACTTGGACTAAACTTGCCATACATGCATGCACACACACACACACACATGCACACGCACACACACACACAGTCAGACAGAGTGAGCTGGAATGTGTGATACGGAGGGGAACTGATCCCTGCGTTTATGTAAGCTAATGTAGCAGAACGTTCTCGGCAGTGCAGTGGCACTAGAGAACTGGGTGTACTGGTAAAGAAAGAGACAGCCTGTCAAAGCAGAGATATTCCTGGGCTCTTTCTGGGTGGAATAAGAACGGAGGAAACTCACTGTTAGGCCGGCAGCGTTTAGGGAGCTACCTTCAAAGTTTCAGAGACAGGCAGACAAAGCTCTTCGCCAGGCTTTGAGCCAGTATTTTGGTTCAGTGTGTCATGTGTGAACGTGTGGGTGGTTGCCAGTGTGTGTCTGCATGCCTATTTTGCAGACCCCCCACCTGTGAGAAGCCTGGCACCGCCACGCTGTAAGGGCGTTGTTGTCTGCCATGTGGCACAGCGGCGCTCTGTGCTGCCATACGGGTGTGCATGCCGTAGTCAGGGACGGGGAGAACCATGTCTTCCCTCTCTAGAAGGTTGCCTGTGCTGCTGCTCTTCCCATGGTGGAGGCTAGAAACACACACACACAGACACAAACAAACAAACAAACAAGGTATAAGTAAGCAGGTGGTCCCCCAAAGGCAGTTCCCCTCTGGGCTAATAAACCAACAACCCTGTGGCTGTTTACTGTGAGGGGATCTCTTTGAAATGTACTTTCCCAACAAATTCCCAACAGTTGTGACTGGTAGTTTTAGCACACAGCTCGGTGTGCTACATCTGAAACACAGCGGGGACACTCCGTCTAATTAGCAGCATCTGAAAAATCATATACGATGGATGTGCAAATAAACTACCAAACTGAAGAATCCATATTTCAAACCATTATTCCCCCCAGAATGCTAAACACAAATGTAACAAATGTACATATGCGCACAACATCATTGCGGTTGCACACACTGACACTAACATGGTGCATTTACAATAAGTGATACCACGTACTTGTGAACTCGAAGCTGCCTCATGGATTCGCCGTCGGCATCGCAGATCACCCGCGTGTAGGAGAAAGGAAACCAGCCACGCCTGGGAGCAGGAATGTTGTTAGCATCACATATTAACAGTGAACTAATCTAGTAATGCAACATATAGCAAAGTAGACCCAAACACAAAATTAAGCGTTGGTAGTGTGTTGGGTTGTGTAGTGACCTTGGTGACATGAGTCCACAGAGTGACAAAATATCCTCATTAGTCGCTCCATGCTCCCCCGGGATACTAATCCACAATACTGGACTGTATGTCTGTCTCTCCATTCATTTCCATACTGTGGCAACTGGTCCCAAAATAACACTTTCAGTACATATACACACAACACACATATAGTTTAATTTACAACTATAAAAAAGCCCCAGTAACCATTTTTTTAAATTTATGAAAGTACTGTCAGATTGTTTCTTCCTGGCACAAGGCTACTAAGTGGAAGCTTCCTGCAGGCGCTACCTGCCGGATCTACTTTCCATTTCAAAGAGGAAAATAACAAGAAAAGAGATGTTTAATGTCCTCCAAAAATGGGATTTGTTGGTTTTCATATTGGCATAATCCACTTTGTTTGCATTTGTATATGTGCTAAAGTGTTATTTTTGGAGTTGTTTTGCCATGCTATGGAAGAGAATGGAGAGATAGAAATACAGTGCTCTGAAGCAGCAGCAGCCCAGGGGAGCATGGAGCAAACTAATGAGGATATTTCACCGCCGTGTGAACTCATATTATGTCCAGGTAGCTCTACAACCCAAGACTCTACCAAAGTTTCATTTTGCTTTATGGTTACGCTTGTAATGATGAGAATTAAGATTAGGGATGGGGGCTAGGGGATGAAAGTAGTGAGTGGAATATCACCGAAAGGACAGTAATAGAGGCATATGTGAGAGCAAATGTGTGTGCATGTGTTTCCATTAGTATCTGTGCATACGCAAGCTGCACTCACATCCTGTTCTTCTCATTCTCTCCATAGTGCCAGCCGTCTCGGGCCTCTGGGACCAGCAGGGTGATAACGTCACCCTCTGAGAAGCTGAGCAGGGTGCTGTTGTCCCCGGCTGCGTGGGAGAAGATGGCCTGGACACGGGTTCTCCCGTTCCTCTCCAGCCCTGCCGCCATGGAGCTGGACCTGGGCAGCGTGCGGGTCTCCGCTGGTGGGAGAGGTTGTGTTTTTGAGGGAGGAGGAAAAGAAAGAGACAGCAATGAACAGAGAGGGGGAGAGAGAGGAGAGGGAAGACAGGAAGGGGAGAGGAGAAATCTTATTGAATAATCACATCAAATCACACACTGCTTTAAAACTGTCACTTCCAGTCTCCACCTCTCCACAGCTAATGTGAGGTGACACACAACTAAGTGAACGAGTATGTAGCAAATGTACCTCAACGCAGTTCAGTTTCTGTTAAATACCACTCAGTCCATGTGCTGCTCCACTTTGAATGAATGTTTAGACTTTTATTTGCAGAACGACTCTGTCTTGTGATTTTAAACGCGTCCATTTTTGTGGAACCTGTCCCTGTCCTCTGCCTATTTTTACTCCTCTTCTCTCCTCTACCTTTTTAATATTACACTTCCTCCTATTCCCGCTTGCTGTGGCCTGTTTCCATTAAGACTGCATAGTCTGTGTGTGTGTGTGTGTGTGTGTGTGTGTGTGTGTGTGTGTGTGTGTGTGTGTGTGTGTAAAAATCTGCATGTGACAGCGATAACAACCAGGAAGATAAAGGGAATGTTCATTTCATTAGTTCCTTTAGCTGGCTTCGGCTTCGCCACATTGACTCTTCAGGGCTTACACAGCATTGTGATAAAAACCTCTGCAAAAGGCCTGATAAACAAGCATCACGATACTTAATGACATCTCTATACTGAAGCCCTGTTTAAATTTAAGATAAAAAAAAGTACTTGGAGTGATACATTATTCCCAGTTAATGGGGGCATTTATCAATATCCTTTGTTCAAGTGCAGATGTCTGTGTCTGCTCATTATCTTCATAAATATTGTCAGGATTTGTACCACTCTGCCCTCATAAATCCCATGGAAAAGGGGTTGTTATTTCAATGGGGCAAACACCACTCGAGGTTTTAGCAAATCTACGCCGCTGGGGTGACATCAGTGCACAGAGTCTGTCCTTACTCAGCGTGGCCTTGCTCTTGGCTGGGGCCACCTTGCGCACAGGCAAGGTGTTGGAGTAGACTTCCCCTCCGTGCCTCTGGGTTTGTGGCGAGGCCTTGCCCTGGGCCACCTTGCTCTCCATCCACTGCTGGTAGTCCTCTCCTCCGTGGGCGCCGGCTGTGCCGTTCATTACTGGCATCCCTCCATCCACCCCTCCCATCAGCCTCTGCTGCGGAGGGGAAATTTGCATACAGGCAATTAAAACACACTCGCTCTTTTACATTACCCAAAGCTGTTATATAACCTCCTGCAGCTCATCAATAATGATGAGGAAGGTGGAGAGTGGATCTGGGTCAGGAAATGCTGATAAATAAAAAGACCAGTCAAGTCCAACAGAGCTAATAAATACACGTGGCAATAGGAAGACTTCTCTGCGGTTGTGGACTGACAGGACGCACATGCTGATAAGGGAATGACAACTGGAAGGATGATATTGCAAAGAGTTTCAAAGTCTTTTTTTTATTTTAGGAGCATAAAAGAAAACTGCATCTCCACCATGGGATCTGCAGTTTTTAATTAGAGGCTCGAGCCAGACCGAGGCAGTCTTTCATGTAAATCTTGAGGCCTTCTTCTCAGAGTACTACAAACCAGGCCTGCAGGAGGAGGAGGCACAGTGAAAGAGGGCCCGAGGACCAGAGGAATATAAGCTGCTTCTGTGTGACAAGCTAATTAATATGGTTCGCTAACGATGTCATTTGCATCCGTAAGAGTTTTCTGAGGATGGGTTGAGAGCTCCCATGATGCATCGGCAGCACGGTAGCGTCCAGGGGCACCACCCATTCACACACTCCAGGTCCTAATTAAGGGCCTAGTTAGATGCATAGAACACATACCTGTGTATCACTGTGTTTGTGTGCACTTATGTGTGTGTGTGTGTGTGTGTGTCCAGTGAATTAACTTTAAACCACAACAGTTTTTGAATTTATCCTAGAAAAAGATGCTATAATAATGACATGTGGCTACTATATTAGACCAATCAAATGAGCAAAACACTCATAAACACAACAAAAACTCAACAGAAAACCTAAAACAAATATTTTAACAGATACAGCTGCTAAAAAAAATGCTACAAAGTATTCAGGCATACAAAATGGTGATGTGAGAGTGCTAGAGGAACCAACCTGCGGCCCCATGCCACCACTGGCCATGAGGGCTGCCAGCTCTGGGGGGACTGGCAGGGGTTTGGCACCAGGCATGGGCTCAGAGATGACCATGCCGCCCTTGGCACCTGCATGGAGAGCTCCGGGGCCCATAGTGCCCGCCGCACCGCTCATCTGTTGAGCCAGGAGCATGGCACGATCCGGCAGTTTGTTGGGCTCGGCGCATACCTGCTGCCACGCCGGGAGCTTCTGGGCTAAAAGTTCCTTCCCCTAGACGGAAAAGAGAGTGAGAGGATCAAAGGAAGGAGAGTAGAATTAAGAATTAGTTCTTTTTAAATTTAAAGGCAGTAAATAAGTTTCCCCACACCATGGAATAGGTGAGGTGAGCCTTAAAAAGCTGGTAAATCACAAAAATAACTGTATTATCAGCATGGGTTTCAATGGATAGTTGTAAATGGTAATGTAAATGGAGAGTTTTAGTGTCCCATTGTGGTCGAAATGCTGTTTCAGAGGCTTTTCCATCCTGAAAAACGGAATACTTGTCATTCTGGGGGCGTGCAAATAGCCAAATTTATACAAATCGTCAAATTTATAGATCAAGATACCAAATATCTACCAGATCCAAAGGTTGTAGCTCTGTAGCTGAGCCTCACCTCCCAGTGGAGGGAGGGGGGGGCAAGAGGAAAAGAAAAATTTCCCGTTGGAAATCAATCAAGCACTGCATTATTCACATTAACTAAGGGTTCGATGAATGAAAGGATGACATCAAGAAGGCCAGAGGGAGGAAGGGGAGGGAGGTAGATGTAGGCCATGAGAGATAAGCATGAAGAGCGGGATGGGAAGAGGGAGCAAGGGAGGAAGTGAGAGACAGAGATACGAAACTGCTTTATGAATGCGCTCATTTCATTTGAGAGGCTCTCTACAGGCACTTGAAGGGCCCAATTACATTTTCTCCATACATTATACAGTAGAGCGGTTGGAATCCTAAGTAGTGTTACATAAAGACACTCTTCATTTGCATTCACTCTCAGTGAATAAGTGAGCGAATTGAAGCAAACAAGGGAAACTTCCAAATCCACGAGTATCGGACTGGTAGTCCAAGGAGAATCTGCTGTTCAAACTGCTTTTGAACTCTGTCAAGAAGTTGTTTAAGAGGATAAACACATTCTGGTTCCAAGGTTGTCTGGCCCTGCTGGATGCATGTGGGCTCCAGCGTCAGGTGTCAGGGCGTGGGTGGGATGATCAGCAAAATTAGCACCCAAACACACAGAAATACCAAAGCACAGCAAACAAATGTGCACACACGGGTACACAAACGTATACAGAGAATGAATGCAAAACTGACAGAGACAGAAAAAGAGAATGAGTTGAACAAGACACATACGCAGACAGCCAAACTGTATTTGTACTCAGAGGACAAACATGAATTGGCCCCTTACATTTGGCATTTTCTCAGCTTTAATACCTTCTGGTAAGCATCACGCTTTACTGTGAAGTTTACCGTGCATCATAGAAAACCACCAGTTAGACTGTAAAAGAGCTGCACACATAGGATTCACTGTCTGTCACTGTCTGTGAAAAATAGTTTTTTTCTGTTGAAACCCACTATTATCACTGTGATAATTAATACATGTAGAGGCTTCATGACTTCTAAGAACTGGTCATTTCCTTGTAACAGTAAAATTGTGACTGATGTAAGTCATCACATACACTGCATAAAGTCTTCACCTTAAACATTTATTTTGACATATTCAAGTTAATGGTGGAGATGTTTGTTAATGTTGTGGGTTAATTTCACTTGTTCCCAATACACTTTCCATTGTTTCAGTCATTGTCTAAACGTAATATCTTGAAACAGGATGCAATACACACAAACACTGAGAGAACGAAACCCAATTCAAGAAACCCAATGGAATGGAATGGAAACAAATGATGCTATCTCACCCCGAACACATTTTTCACATTGATGGTCTCCCACCCATGTTCTCCAGGCGTTCATTAAGGATTACTGCAGTTACAGTGGAGGACAGGATATTGTCCTGCCATTGTTGCCTGGATTAATGGGACTGGGATGCACATATGGTGTCTGTGTTGTGTACTCATATTTGTATGCCTGCATGTACATCTGCATGTGTGTCTGCGTCTGTGTTTTTGTGTCTGTGTGCACGCCAGTCTCACGGCTTCTGTGTGTCTGGCTGTCGGAGGGAGAGCCGTGAGTCACTGTGACCCCGCTTGGCCCTTCTTGCTAGTTAAGGTAGTGTGTAGGTGGTCAGTGTGGTTTACCAGCGCGATGATAAACGGCACTAGCAGATGGTGGCTATTCCTCCTTCGTTCCTGCCTTCTCTCTTCCCTTCCCTGCTCATCAAGCACAGCACAGGAGAGCTGCTCTCTTAAAGGAACACAGCAAGTGTTTGGGAGATTTGCTCACTGGACACCCTAATTAACTGAGGTAGATCACTGGCTCCATTACTACTTGCTAACAGCATACACAAGTGGTTTTTATGATATGGCCTAGATTCACGATTGAAAACAACATTATAATAATAAAATATTATTAGCTCAATATAGCTGATATTTATAGTAAGTTTTAGCTGAATACAATAGAAAAAGCAGTTCCTGCTGGCTAAATTGTACACTCCAAGCTCAAAACTTGTTTTTTTGTGCTGGTTTGGTTTATTTATTTTTGCTTAGCATATTTCATACACAAACTTTCACAATTTTAGATAAAGCTGCCAGACTTGGCAGCATGCAGCGCTGCAAAGTGTGAGCTACCAGGGACACATGGATGATTCTGGTGTCTATTGTTCTTGTCATTTAACTCCTGAAGACTAAGACAGTTTTCTTGGTAACTTGGTGTGTGCCTTTAGTGGTCTTATGTAAGAAGGGTCATATGAAGTTGGAACACTGTGGACTAAGTAGAGAGAAAGACAGGGAGAAAAGCCCTGAGGAGACGCCCACTCTTGCCCTTTCCTACCATAAAGCACTGTACATCCTTCTTCATTTTATGTCCTAGTCTTCTATATCTAACCTCATTTTGCAAGAAGTGTCATCCTGTCTAATAGATAACACTTGATCGCGCTTTCTAAATGTATAAAACATAATTGAATCTGTCTCTTCATCTTCTCTTTCTGCATTAACACTAACTGTCTGTACTTACTGTCTGCCTCGATCACTCTCTCTGTCTCTTTCTTTACCTGTCCCTCTCTCTCTCTCTCGTTCTTGCTCACTTGCTCATTCACACACACACCCACGCGCGGTGAGTCTGCATCTGAACGAAGTGTTCCTGTAGAAGTAGGCCACTTTCTCTCTCCTGCTGTCCCCCTCCTTCACCCCCTTCACCACCCACTCTCTTCACCCAACCTCTCCAACTTTTCTCGCCACTTCACATTCCCTGTTCAGCTCCTGTGCTCGGGGACAAACGCAGCAGAAAGAGAGAAGGGGAGAGAGGGGCAAGTGGGAAAAAAAGCTTCCCTTATCCAGATCTTGGATAATATGAAGCTCCTGATGAGTGATCTCCTGGCTGCGCTGGTGCATGAGAGTAGCCAAGGCATGATAGTAGAGCCCTTGAGGCGATTGCCTGGATGCAATGGATGAATGACTGCAGAGGGTACCAGTGCGAGAGAGAGAGTGTTCACTAGGATGGTGAGCTGCTGTGCAGCTCTTTGTTCATTACTGTATCTGCAAATTTGACAGCTAATATGTGCATATATTTTGTGCATGTGTAACCTCCATCTCTTAAATACTATCATGTGAGTGGCTGAAAATCCATATTTGCACATCAAGGCATGTGGCTGTATATTTGCTCCCCAATTTGCACACTAATTATATGAATAGCTGGTGCTATATCTTTATCTCAGATTATTTATTTGCTATATTATTTGCTGTGATTATTTAGTTATGTGTGTATAATAAGATGATAAAATGTGCTGCGGTGGTTGTGTCGGCTGCCTCAGTCGAGGCGTCCTGCTGCTTTTGTTGTCTTTATTTTAGCTTCTAGTGTGTTTTCTTTTGTAATTATGACAGCACTGTTTATAACTTGCCCTTTGACTCCACCAGACTTAATTTGAGGATTAAGTCAAGTGGTGTCCTGTAAAGCCATTTGAGACTATAAACAGTAATTTTGGGCTCTAAATAAATTTAAACTTGAAACCTGAACTTAGAACGTTTATCTTTTTCATGTCTATCCTATTGTCTGCTGTTGAAATGACCCAAATTTTCCTACAGAGATTATTAAAGTCTCATCTTGTCTAATGTAGTCCAGTACAACTTAGCAAATTTTACACCTTAATTTTCAGAGTGTATATTAAACAGGACATAATTTGCAAGGAGGTCAGTGTCGTTTAGAAGCTTTTTAAGTGAGCCATGGTTATGTGTCAACACCAGCACTAAATGATATGGGAAAAAATCATATTGCACTTAATTTTACAGAAATTGCAATTGTGATATCAAAAGGCAGATGTTGTGATGCAGTCGTGGGAATGGTTAAAGCCGTCCCATCTCACCTTGTTGTGGTACATACTGCTGTTCTTGGCCACGGCGCACTGGCGATCCACCAGGAAGCAGTACCTCCTTCTCTCCTCAGACAGAGCGTTCTTGTAGCCTTCAGCAATGTAGTTGTCCAGTTCGCTCTGCTTGCTGCTGATGGCCTCCACGTACTGTGGAGAGGAAGGAGGCGGATGGCATGAAAATGCATTGCATGCTGGGTAGATGTTGCCCATAATTGAACTGACTCATTATCCTGATGGGGTTAAATTTACAGGGATTAAGACATAATGCCACAAA
Source organism: Myripristis jacobus (assembly GCA_900302555.1). Classification (NCBI taxonomy): domain Eukaryota; kingdom Metazoa; phylum Chordata; class Actinopteri; order Holocentriformes; family Holocentridae; genus Myripristis; species Myripristis jacobus. The sequence goes on from OMLB01033993.1 coordinate 10,801, forward strand.
TTGTAGTTGTCGGGCAACTTCTACGCTGAGCGTGGAATGAACAAAAGTGACGTCAGTAGCTACCCACTTTGCATTGCTCATGTTAACAATGGAAGCAGTGCAGGACTGTGGCAGATGACAGGTTACATTTTACTTTACTGAATTATGCATTATTGAACTTTGCTATACTAAACTGAATCATACATCAGAAATCACAACCGTGACATTTAAAAGGCTAAAATACAGTTAACAGATGTACTGACATGGAACAATTATTCACTGAGCACCGGTGCAACTGGAAAATGCCACTGTGGATCAGAACTGAAAACCAAGAATTACAGCAAAGGGAGTCAAGCCTCGCAGACTGTCTCATCTTAAGTGTCTATTATGTGATAATGGGGAATGGAGTTGCTATTTCCTGCAGATAGGCCGAGTTGAAGCACCTTCTTTTCCTGTTCAAACCCGCTCACCTTCCCAGTATCTGTTTTTTGAACCCATTCACCCTCTGTTCCTTCACCGACACAGCTCACTAAATCCTCTTTGTCCTGGAATCACGGTGGAGTACATCTGCTCTCCACCAAAAGGAGTGGAACCACTCATCCACATTAGGTGTAACCTTGAGAAACTCTGCAACACCAAGGCAAGCACAAAATCTACTCTAACCTAACCTTCATTTATACAACTGGAAACATGTAAAAATTGTCCAGAGTCTGAACTCCAAATCACTGAGAGAAGTGGGAACACAAAAATAATCCAGACCTCTGAGAGGGTGTAAAATACCGGGACCAGGTTCAGGAGTTGCACTTTGGAGAAAAGTGTCCATCCAATGGCGCATGTTATATTTTTAACAGAAACAAAAATGGAAGCATAGAAATGGAAATGGTACCAATTTGGCTCCAAATTAAAAGCACATACCCCATTTCACCCCGGGGAGAAAATAACATCTAGTAACACTTTATAATAGCTCTGTTAGGACACCCAAATGACTCATCTTAACACCTCCACTTCCGCAGATTGGTCATGGTGGAGACAAACACAAAGCTCCCGGTGGAATACTTGACCTACATCTCCTGTTCAAAACAGACTCAAGTCTCGTCCTCCTCGCTTCTCTCTGGCATCAGCTGCAGACTGTTGAGACTCACACGGACTCGGACGGACAGACTGAATTGCATAGATAGATGAGCCATTACAGAGCTCATTACAGCGATGGAGGCAGGTGTGTACAGCAAATCACGGACTAATTTGATCATTTTCCTGACTGCTGCTCTTGAGATTTCCTCCTGTGCTGCTTTGGACATGTCAGTCATACACTGAGAAAAATTTGCTCTTTGGTTGGGGTAATGGTTCTGGACTTTGTGACCCAGCAATTTCTTAAAGTTGAAAAATGAAACTGGTGAATCAGAATAAAGGACACAATGTTGTTTGGAAGATTCTTCTTGACGGCTTCTTATATCTCAAAATGCTCTATGTACAACTATATGAGTACAGTCATCTAGAAAATAAACCATTTTTATTTCTGTCATTGGAGTTGGATGGGAATCATGTTTTCATCCCATCTGTTTGTTTGTTGAATATTTGGCAGGATATCTCAAAAGGTTATGAAGGGATTTGCATGAAACTTGGTGGAGAGGTTGATCATGGGCCAAGGAAGAAAAGACCGATTGGGCAAAGTGGGGCGTGGCAGTAGGTGTGGCTTCACATGAAAAGGCATGTCACTTTTGAATGGATTCCTGCAACATCATGAAACTTTGTGGAGAGATTGGTCATGTGGCGTACGGATCAGCTTTTCATACTGATTGGTCAAAGCAGTGTGTGGTGGTGGGCATGGTTAACTTTTGGTGAATATCCAACATGTGGATCTGTGGATCTAACATACCTTAACAACTGGTGTGTTGGCTGAGGCAGGGACTCTGCTGGGTGCTTTTTGTAGTTTAAAAATGGCACCAATGGCACCATTAATGTTCTATATGGATCCAAGTAGGCATGGTCAAGGATATTGTGAAAGGTGAACCCATCTACTCACAAGCTATTTATCATCATAGTTGGCATAAATGTTTTTTAAAAATATATATAGCATATATCATACTACGAAATGGATTTAAGTCAAGTAAGATTCTATGTAAGTAGAGTCTTTATAAGATAAGAAAACAATACAACCATCCTTGCCTTATGATGATCACCATGATGAGGCCATAGTTTATCCACGTGTTGTTTTCTCTAGACACAGTGCTGCAGAGAACCAGGGTTACTTACAGCACCAAACATGGTTCTACTTTCATTGCAGCAAAATAACTCTTTTCTGCTTCTGTGCAAAACCCTTTTTGTCAAGAGTGTAATCTTGCCATACCTTGATCATTATCTCTCCCTGTCAATGTTTCTCTCAGTATATACACTCCCTTTCCACTGTCTCTCTCTCTCTATTTCATCTCCATCCATCCTCGCTGTCCCCAGCTGTTAACTGAGATGTTTAAACTTTTCAGCGATGACACCCTGCTATTGATTGACCGTTGGTCGCGTCTCTGTAATGAGCCTAATAACCCAGGATTGACAAGGAAGATGAGACAATGGCAATAGACACCCAGCAATTAGTCTGCCTCATCCCTTCACCCCTGTATACAGCCTGATTACAGAGGGCTGAGGAAATAAACATGAAGACCCTCATTAACTAGTAAGCACAATGTGGAGTAGGGTGATAAATAGCCCTGAGGAAAAAAAACCTTTTTCAAAAGAATTCTCAGTTTATTTTGACATACCTGACAGATCAGTGAGGCAGGATGAAAAACGGCAGGAAATTTAGACTGTTTGAGAGTCAGTTCAGTTTAATCTTCAGTGACTGACACCTGAATAATCTTGTGTTATGATAAAATGCACCTCTCTGATGTTTCAAATGCTGAAAGTAATATTATTTTACATATGTGAGCTAATGTAATGATGACTGGGATTCCTTTCATGCCCTTGAAATTTCAGCCAAATCCCAACATTTGGTTTGTTGTTGTTGTTTTCATCTTTTTCACATAAGTAATGATTTAAAAAGTGCAATTTTATCAGTGTGGGACCATGACTCAGTGCACAGCCACCTGTCAAAGAGTTCCCAGTTGTCATCTCTGTGCTCTGTCTTCCTTAATTCTGCAAGTTCGGCTACAAGTTCCTGACACAAGAAATTCACTTTCTCTTAACTTGTCAGATTATCCCACACATCACAGTTCTGTGTTGATGTTAGCCACTGGGGAAACACTGTTGATGTGCCACACAGAGGAGCCACGGTGCCACACCTCAGTCCTCTGACATGTCAGTCAGCAGAGGACTGTCTTCTCTAATTATCTCCATATCCACAGTGGTACATTCCCCATCCTACCAGAAAATGTATTAGATGATCTACACTCTGTACAGGCAGGAACAGAATACCCAAAAGGGACAGAGAAGTACAGCAAAACAATTCCTTTGCCCAAATATGGTCATTTAGTTGGAACTGAGCAGTTTTTGAGAACTGAACAAGGTGCTTCAACAACACAAGTGTGCGTGGGCGCACAATGGTTGATATACACTAATCACCAACAGTCAAATGTTGCAATGGCGAAAAGCCGAAATGGCAGTGGATAGAGGTAGATGAAGGCCAGGTATGAATCATACAGATGGCGGAGGCGGAGAAGGATAAGGTAGCCTGTGAAAACACACGGAGGATTATTTTCGCAGCATGGAGCCATGTCGAGCAGATCGAGGCCAGCATGCTGAGGTCAGGGCCGTCACGAGGCAGCTGTCAGGCTCTAGAGACTGACTGACAAGCTGCGACGGGGGAGAGAGAGGTGCTTGAAGACGTAGACACAGTTTGCGCTCATGTGTCGGTGCATTTACAGATACTTCTCACTGTGTATAAACTGGAACAACGGATAGGAGAGGATATAATAGCAAGTTTACCATGCTGTTCATTTGTGTGCTTTGCTTTGTTTACCTCTGTGTGGGTGAGTATTTCTGGCAAGTAGTAAATTCTACATGATTACAGGGGCTTTCAGGCACGCCCCTATGATCTACAAAGTGGAAACAAAACACCATCTTGGGGTATAACTAGAAAGGAGAAGCTGTGGAACCAGTCTTGTTTGCCCCCAAGCATTCCATTCCATATGTGTGTCTCACTAGAAACCACAAAGTTTGATTTGGTAGAATGTAGAGCAGATAGCTTTTGGTTGCTGCATACAGGTCACGAGCTAAGACACATGAAATATAGCGCATCTAGTCTGTTATATAAGCCCATATGAGTCAGGGTCAGCACATTTTGTTTTGTTTAGACCTTATATAGTGTGTTCATGACCAAGAAAACATGAAATAACATATGGGCATTGGCGTCATAAGCTTGGCAGCAGCATTGTGTAACACAGCACAGTTTCATAAGACATCCCTAGAGAATGCTGCTACTTTGATATACATTAAAATGCATTTATCCACTGCAGCAGAGTTGGTCTTCAATAATTTACAGTGGCGTTAATGCATCAGGCGTACAGCGTGTGCAGTATATATGCGTGTCATGATCTCACCCAGATATGGAGCTCTAATTAGATTCCAACAGGCTTTTCATGCTACTGCCAATCAATCGCACGACACCCAAAGCCCCCTATTTACACAAAGTCTCGGTCTGGCCAAAAGCTACAGCGGCAGGGGGGCTGCTTGTGCTTTCTGCTGACAGCCAGCACAATCAGCATTTAAGATGTGTATGTGCGCGATGGGAGGCAGGAGTGCGTACTTGTGTGTCCGCTATTTATTGACGGGTTTCACATCAAGATGGCCTGAACTACTGGTAATCACAGCGTTGCCCTGAGGCCACTGGCAACGAGCGAAAATCGTCAGAGAGAGCCTTGGAAACAGGCAGTGTAAAACATATTCGTTTGGTGGACAAAATCTGCGGCTCACAGTTCTTGTTCAGTAATTACATCTGCAGCTCTAATTTGTGGAATCAAACAAGAGACTTTCTGCATGTTAAGGCAGATTAATTAACAAAAACAAGTCCTGCCTTTGTTTAATTCATGACCTGTTAATGAGTCGGAGGTGTGATGGTATGCTAATTGTGGAAGTTACACAGCAGATCATGTGAACTCTTTTTTCACCTCAGCGTCTCTAACTAAGATGTCTCTGTGCTTCACTGAGATGGGGGGAAATAGAAATTACTAATGGCTGAAGAAAGAGGAGTGTGTGTGTGTGTGTGTGTGTGTGTGTGGAGGGGGTGGGAGGGGGTCTTATCTGGCCCCTCAGCTCCTTGGGAGATTCAGTCTTTCCAGTCATCACAGCAGCAGCCAGATTGCTGTAAAAACAACAACCCAAAGCTCCGTCTTGATTGAAATGAGCCTGATTTTTTCTGAAGATTGACTCATATGAACCAGAGCTGTGGAGTGGGTGGGAGTCTGCTAGTTGTCAGAGTGTGTTTGAGAACAACAACTGTACATGTTGTACAGCTCCTCCCCACCAAAAAAAAAAAAAAAAAAAAAAAAAACCTCTTTGGAGAGCATTTGCATCAAACCGACTTATTAACAGAATGAGAACAAGAACTGGGTCATTGAGGGAAAACGGTGTTTTCACGTGTTAGTGTCTGTGTATTGACATGGGGGTGCCTCCTTGGGCTTGAAGCACAGGGACAAGGAGAGGGAGAGAGATGTGAGAATGTCACTGAATAAAAGTTTGGTTTCAATAATTCAGGCCAGATTATTTCTCTCATTCAGCTGTGATTATGATGTGAAGTCCGCAGCTTCACATCGTCATCAGTTTGTGGACGACGATTATATTCTCCCTCTCGTACTCATCTCTCTGTATTCTGAACCATCTGTTCCTATCGTTCTCTTTGATGCTTTGCACACACACACAAGCCAACGCTATGCCAGCATCTCCTCTGACTTCATCCCTTTACAGACGTGTCAGCGACCGGAAAAACCAAGTAGGCAGGCGGAAGGCACTTTCACGTGTGCGATTGACATGTTGCTTCCTTTTGTTTCACGCGACGCGGGCATTTCTCACTCTCTTCCCAGTCATCATGGCCTCCTTATCGTGATGAGTCGATGATTGGTTGTTTGAATTACATTACGACTCCGCCATCACACACCGAGCACTAGGGAAGAACGCAATAGAAATGTTATTATCAGTGGAGATGTGGCTTCCCTGGGTTTTGAAATGGAGATTTTTATGAACACCATGTCTGCACAGTGGCTGCCCAAGGCCTGGGGCTTTGTTTTAAAAAGAGGAGGCTGTGGAGAGGGTGAAATGAATAGATAAAGACAGAGAGTGATAGCCAATGTCTTTTACTGTATCATGAGAAGGGAAGACCCAGCGCTCTTGGCAACAGAATATATTGTCCTCCTACTCAACCCGTATGAATGGTGATGCAATGTCTCCTCTTCCACTATAACTCGACTTGGGCTTTCAGCTGCAATGCATTTTGAAACTGCCACTGGTATGACTCGCAATCTCAGAGGACATCCATGGTGAATGCTAATGCCTCTGAAACATGGCAGCTAATAGTGCTTCCATTCTTCTTTATATCGGTCTTTAGAAAAAAATACAACAACAAATAAAAAACAGCAGTAGGCCGGGGGATGTGAGATTCCTTTTCGATCAGCATTGTCTACTGCCACCAGCTGTGCTCCTCCACCAATCATGTTTTCAATAATAAATGTACAAGAAGATTGACCATACCTGCTGTGCTCAGGCAGCAGCTCGGTGCTTTATGGTCCCTTAGGGACGCTGTTGTAAGTGAGTGAATTTCCATCGCCTTTGGTTTTAATATTAACATCAATCATGAACAGAAGGAGGAAGTGGGAATTACTTTTTTCTGTTTTGTTTTTTTTCCCTAGCTCCCCCAAAAGGCAACCAGCGAGCTGTTACAACACTTAATTAAAAGATGGAGGGCGGAGGGATGCGTGAAGCACAGAAGAAGGAGGCTGAAGCCTAGTTACACATAAATAAGCGAGTGTACACATGCATACACACAGGCAGGCTCTCATGTTTTGCAGGTGCAGGAAAACAGATACACGCGCATGTGATACCCAAAACAACTCACACACACAAAGTCCATATTGCATAATCAAGGAGGCGAATCTGTCCCCTTTTTCTTTGGCTGTGAGCTCAGGCGACCAGTGTCTCCTGTTCTTGCCAAGCCCTGGTTCCCATTAGGGCCCATATGACGCACAGCAGGGACCTGGCTACTCAAACACACCGCACCGGCTCCCTCAATCCATACGCATTCTGCTTCGCCGACACACACACACACACACACACGTGCAGACAAATGTACACATAAAAAGACAAGTAATGCATTCACACGCACGCACAGGTCTCTGCAATTCACAATAATGAGGTCTAAGATGCTGGAGGTTCAGTTCATTTGGAGAGCTGGGGACAACAACGGGAGCTCCTGGGACTAAATGGCAGAGACAATGCAGGTTAAGCGGTGTGAGTGTGTGTGAGAGAGAGAGAGAGAGAGAGAGAGAGAGCTGAGACTTGGGCTTTCATGCTTCGTAAGCCATTAAAGCCCAGAGGAATGGACAGGGCTTTGGGGGTGAGTGTTCCAATGCTGTTCCTCACAGCTCCGCGTATTGATTTTTGTAACGACTCGACAAGCCGCCCCTTTCGCGCTCCGCTGGCCATCCATCGCAGCAAGACTAACAATTACACAATAATTACCCCCCTCCTCTGCACTTACAGAGTCGCGTGGGGCGAGCGCTTCGGCCTCTGTAAGTGCCGTACAATTAGCCCTTAACCTCTGACACTCTGTTTGCACTGTGCTGCAGTGCCTAATTAAAGCCATACTTTTGGTGCAACATCGCTGCACTGGATGTGGGAGCACAAATATGCACAAAACCCATAAAAAGGAATACATAAAGAAGTACACAACAACAGCTTCCTCTGTCTCCCTCCTCCTTCTCACAGGTTCCCTTTGTGCTCAGGAACAGATGATAGGAGGACAGTGCATAACAGCAGATAACAGTGTGGGCTGCATAAGAGGGCCCACCCACCATGTGTCACCACACTCCCAGAGACACAAATTGTCTCCTCACACCTCCGCTCAAGCAGCAGCTACCTGCACACAGGGGAAATGAGCCTCACCTCAACCCATCAGCCTGCCCCAGATATCCATTTCTATAAACAAACGTTACGTAATATTGCCAGAGTGCACCAGCTAGTGAAATGGATGTAAATACCGAAAGGTTAAATAAAAGTATAACTGTTATGCCAGTACTTTGGCAGCATCACAAAGTACACCGGGTGAAAATTGCACCAAACAGGCAGGCTGGAAAGCACTGTGACGCTCTCACTTATGTTTATCCTCGCAACTCGGCCCACATTTCCTGGGCCGGTTAAAGAATGAACATTTGACGTGGAGAGATGGAGTCATAACCCCCCTCCCGATCCTGATTCCTCTCGCCGAGCACAGCCTCGCAGACTGGCATCTGAACTACACGGACCGCAGTCAGGGGTCGCATCCCATTCAGCTCGGCACAACCTATCCCATCAGCGCCGGCAACAGCGGCGGATTACCAGACGTGCTGAAACTCAAATCCTCTCAGGAGGAGGGAGCGGCATCTGAGCCACAGCTCTACATAAAGCACCATGCAGTCACCAAGGGCTCTGGGTCATTTTCTTTTTGCTCAAGTAAAAAAACACTGTCTTATGAGAAATATTCTACTTTCTCTGGGACGTGGCTGGCTGATTATCTCTGCCACCTGCTGGGCTGCAGCCAGGCAGATCATATTTTCCTTGTGTGGGCTGCTGTAGCCATGTTGTTATGCATTTCAGAGGGTGGGTTTTTGCATGGCCAGCTGGCCATACAGATCCTCTTTGAGCTATAGAGAGCAAAAACATCTGATTTATTCCCCCCATTCATGTACATATAGAGGCTCTGTTGCCAAGGCTCTAAATTTTGCACCATTCAGAAAAGGTGACATTTGAATATAAACAGTTCCTTGTATACACACACATACGCACACACACTGACCTGCATCTCCTTGTCCCCGTATTTGGAGGGATGCTTGCTGCCCTGGCTCTTCCTGCGCAGTTTCTTGAGCTCTGCCTGGCACTTCTCCAAACTCTCCCCTTTGCTCTTGTGCTCCATCTGGTATTTCTTCAGCGCAGCCTGAGGGGGGCAGCACAGAGTCAGCAGGGGCACAGCAGTGCTGTCATGTGTTACCAACCACAGATGACCTTTCGGACAGCACTAAAGTCACTTCAGACTGCCCTAATAAGTGGTCACCTTTTGTGGTACAGTCTGATCCGTGCAGCATGAGGACTCCGGGGCTTATTATTGTGCATCGGCTATCTCTCCTCCTCTTACTCTCCGCCCCGCATCCCTGTTTCCTCTCTGTGTCCTCCATCACAGACTCTCCTCAGCAGTTCAGGCTCATTGTACTCCTGTCTATGCCTTTGTCTTTCCCTCATCTGCCAGGTGTACTCTGACGCATCTGACATAAGAGCAAGGGGATGTTTCTTTGTCCAAATGTGTCTCTTTTTGTTCGGTGAAAAAGACAAGACAGGCATGGGCAATTACTTTCGTCAAAAGACTGAAATAATGGAATAAGCGCACGCACGTGTGCCTCTTTGATCCAATGCCTCATTGGTCTGGCAAAGCCTGAAATGGGTATACAAATTTCAAACATGAGGTCATTAAGTGAGACAAGAGTGTGTTTGAGTACATCAAGAAATAGAAACTTCTCATTTAGACTGTAATTATTGAAACGACATTCATCCAAGAGCCTTCCGAATGTCCTGTTACATGGGGTTTCTAAGAACGCTCTCTGATGGAAAAATGTTTTTTTTGGACCAATTCAAATCTAGTGATCACTGCAAATGAATTTCTATTTAATTTTTTGCAAAACTCCCCTCATTTTCACAGAATGACTCATAATTCATGGAGCGGAGAAGGAAGTAATTTATGTCGCTTATTGCGGCTTGGATGAAAGCCGGTGGGAAATTAAGGGGAGAGTGTGCATTTTGTTGCTGGCCGATGATTTTATGAGAACATGGTTCATGTTGCCCATAAGTTCACTCTCCTGAGAAGCCTATCCAGTGTGGGGCAGAGTTACGAGAAGTGTTGCATCATACCTTTAAAAATGTGGGTCGCGCATTAGAATACACAAGGCACATGTTGGCACTGGATTGCTATTACATAATGAATCTGAATGCGATGCAAAGGGACTCTTGAGCCCTACCACTTGGAATGCCATCTAATCTGTAAATAAGCCAGCATTGTAGTTTTTCTTGACTTAAACAGTGGGAAAATGAGAAATGTAACAGCTCCTGGCACAAAGTGGAAGTTGGAACTGTTGTGAGAATAGCTCTGTGTTTGGCTGATGTGCATGTGGATACAGCAGGAAGGTAAGAAACTCACATTCAGATAGCGTGCGTCCAGCTCCACCTTCTTCTCCAGCTCTGTCAGGAGCTCATTGTGGAAAGACTTCAGCTAAAAAACACACAGGAACACACAACTCTTAAGGCAACAAATAATACAAATAAAAAAAAACAACGAAACCTCAAGCAGTTGCATGTATGCTGGTTCAACCACAGCAGTTTATTTTCAAAAGGAATGCAGTGGCCATCGCACAATCACTTGAAGCACTTTGTTTGTGTTGCCATCGGAAATGTCGCACCCAGAGGGTTAGTGGAGGATGTCTGGTATGTATAATTCATGCCAAAGTCAATGTGGTGTGTGCTGAACCAACGGTGAAATGTCACCAACCAATCCACAAGTGACAAAAATCAATAGTGTCTTTAAATTATTAAGCGCACTTGAAATGAACAAAAAGTGCAGTATCTTCTGCTGACGAAATGCTGGACTGGCACAGGCTTTTTTGTCAGATAACAAGAAAAAACACTTCCACATCGAATTAAGGCACTTGGTGACCTTGTCAAAGGCCTCTTACCCACTTTCTACCTCTCTTATCATCAGCAATGAGGGAAAGAATATTTTCTCAACCTCGTATCAGCTGGATTTGGGCTGGAAAAGCAGGAAGTGCAGAGATTTTCACTTGAAGGAACAATGAGTTCAGAGCCCAGGGACTGTTTGTGTGTGTCAGTAAAGAGCGAGGTCTGGGTTGTGTTGCATGGAGATTAGTATTTCGTTTCCTCTGCTCCATCAGGGCTGGGTCATCCTCCTTGAAATTGAATGTCACCGACCCGGTGACATGACTACATGGCCTACTCCTTTAAAGCTATTGAGAATCCAGTTGGAGTTTTAGAGTAAAAGGTTCCTAAAACATCCAACTCAAGTGCATTACTTGTGTAGCTACACTGAATAATTGGCCCACTTGAATCTACTTGAATAAAAGTAAATGGCTTCTTAATAAAATATAATCACAAATGTGACTGACTGACTTCTTTTGACAAAAAAAAAGAACATCACTACCTGTGATCTCTCCCATCCACTGTTATTAGGAAGAAAGGACATACAATTTTTATTAAAAAAAAAAAAATGCATCAATAGCAAGACTGGTCTTCTCCTTTTTAATGCTCTCTGCTTCTCTACTTTTCTCTGTTGACTAAATGTTCACTGCTAATGGCACCACAATTGGCCAATTTACAGTTTGCCAGTTTGCAAAGCTTTTGGAGAGCTTTAACTCTGTAACAGATGTAATTCAAAATGTCACACCTCAGTCAAAACATAGTTAACCTACAATTCCTCACTAAATACTACCTCAAGAGACAATATCGTGAAAATGCGTCTCAGTTATGGCACTGAGAGTAATGTGAATTTGTTGTCATCATGTGGAGACTCAAAAGCAACGGGCCCGCAATCTGTTTGGCTCCCAACGCCAGGCTTAAGAAGCGCTGATTATAGAAACACCATCACCGCCATCACCACATGCTCACCATCTCTTCAAGCTGGATCTGGATCTGTCTGTGAACTTCAGCCATCTGAAAGAGCACCTCCCCTGTACAAAGAAGACAAAGAAAAGAAAGAAAATAAACAAAAAGGGGGGGAGAAGGGGGAAGAGAAAAAAAAAGAGATTGATATTAAGCCTCCCCAATGCCTTTAAGAGCTACATAATCGTGCAAAAAAGACCATGCAGCTATACACACAACAGATGAGAGACAGGTGTATGGTGTCGAGGGAGGAGAGGAGGAGGAGGCGATGGACAAGATGAAACATCTGTCATGTCACAAGCGGACAAAACTCAAAACACGGACAAAATCAATAGAACATTACAAGAATACGCAGCAAAGACAGAATGAATGTGAAATCGATGGCTTTATTGAGAGATCTACAGAAAATGTTATCTCTATATCAAAACCAAACTGAAATATTAACAGTTTTTTTTTCTTTTCACTTTATCAGTAGCTTACATCACTACTGCTAAGAAACATACAAGTACGGCATGATGACAGAAAACTTTATTGACTGGTAAATCAAGTAATTCATCTTGGCATTAAGACATATGTTGTACTACAACATAACAGGGGGGAAGAAAAGAAAAAAAAACACCAAAAAGCAGAACCCAGAGAGAAGTCAAAAACTTAAAAAAAAGAAAAAAAATCAAAAGAAAAAACACAAAAGAAAAGTAGAAAGTAAAGGATGATTCATGCAGCCAGGGAGGTGCGTGTCGTTTTAAGATACCTACATGCTGCCTCTTCTGAATATGCAATGCATTGTAAAAAAAGGAACAAAAAGATCTAGTTTGAGCAAAGAACAGAGGGATAGAGACCTGGAGAGACAGTGAAAGATCAAACTACCCCAAAAAGAATGAGACACACGACAGGTTTTCACACAAAAAAAAACACTCAGACAGGCAGTTAGTCAGACCCTCGACTTACAAAACAGACCTCTGCCATTTTATTACAGACTTTTGCAAGAATCCTGCCACCAGTCTATGTATATATCTATTTATCTATCTATTTTAGCTTTTTTGCATGTCCATAATAATATTTTCTACAGGTTTACCACCATTCCACACAGCTATGAAGCACTGAGTGCTAATTTATTCCAAATGAACCCACTAATATCCATTAGCGCCATTCATCTGCCTGCTGTATAATGTATGTCGACACTGGATAATGTGTGTTGTTGCAGCATTACCACAGAGGGGAGGAGGGGTACAACGAGCAAGGCACGGGTGGATGGGACATTAGTGGACATTAGTGGACCTTGTGGACGCTGGACGGTGAGGTAGTCAGAAGGACACTTTCAGAGTGGGCCGTTTTTAAGGGGATAATACGGGGCTTAATGAAAGTGCTGTGGTCATCTAGGCGCTGCTCAACTGGGAGTGAGGGGGGATTTAGTGTGGACAGACGGGGGGCGGGGGTCTTCCAGAGAGAGCCGTCTGACTGCCCTTGCAGTTCCACATCCACAGAGACACAGCATGTCAACATGTATATATGGGGGAAGTCAGGTAGGAAAGACTTTCAGCTGCTC
>OMLB01033994.1:0-16588 GCA_900302555.1 Myripristis jacobus
ATTGTTTGGGATTCATTCAAAATTGAAGGCACACTGAACCAGCATGGCTACCACAGCATCCTGCAGCGACATGCCATCCCATCCGGTTTGCGTTTAGTTGGACCATCATTTATTTTTCAACAGGACAATGAGCCCAAACACACTTCCAGGCTGTGTAAGGGCTATTTGACCAAGAAGGAGAGTGATGGAGTGCTGCGCCAGATGACTTGGCCTCCACAGTCACCTGACCTAAACCCAATCCAGATGGTTTGGGATGAGATGGACCGCAGAATGAAGGCAAAAGGGCCAACAAGTGCTAAACACCTCTGGGAACTCCTTCAAGACTGTTGGAAAACCATTTCAGGTGACTACCTCATGAAGCTCATGGAGAGAATGCCAAGAGTGTATAAAGCAGTAATAAAAGCAAAGGGTGGCTATTTTGAAGAATCCAAAATATAAAACATGTTTTGAGTTATTTCACACTTTTTTGTTTACTACATGATTCCATGTGTTCATTCATAGTTTTGATGCCTTCAGTGAGAATCTACAATGTAAATAGTCATGGAAATAAAGAAAAAACATTAAATGAGATGGTGTGTCCAAACTTTTGACTGGTAGTGTATCTATCTATCTACCCGTCTATCCATCTATCTATAATTATCCACAGCAGTGGGTCAAAGATTGTAGGAATGATAGCCCAGGACAGTTTCAGAGAGCGACCAAGCTGATTCAGAATAGCTGCTTCCCTGGTTTCATGCAGTGTTTGTTGATCTCTTAGTCACTACGTAGATGGTGCAGTGGTAAGCTGTTGACTAAAATCCCAACCCCACCCCGCCCCCATTTTTTTTTTTTTTTTTTTTTTTTGGAGAGACCTTATCCCCAGATCTCTGACTGCATAATGGGAATTACTTAAAGGATTGAGTACACCATGTGACCTCCATACAGCAGGAGTTCTGCAGACGTTATTTGGTTTATGTGACTGTTTTGGCTTGGGGTCTTGGGGGGTCCAGGACATGAAAGAGTTTGAAAACCCCTGTCCTGAAGCATTCTGTGAACAGCTGCTAAAGGCAGGGCAAATTGTCCAGCCTTTGATTACATGACATAAAATCTTGTCTATACTCACAGATTTGTTCTGACATCAGGTGATTTCAGTTTCCTGAGAAAGAGGAGTGCTGCTTGTCTTATACAGAAACAGTGCTTGTGTTCTTCAGTCTATAGTCCACGTTTTGCTCTGGGTGGACTGTCCAATCCATAAAGAAACTCTATCTTCACTGTTTATGCATTAATAAAGACAGGCTTCACTTCTGCTTTCCTCTTCTGGAAATTTGTGTCAACTTCCTTGATTTTTGTGTTTTTTGTATTTTTGAGGTGTAGATGGATGTCACAACACACTGACAAATTATCAAGTGTCGTGCATCTGACCCAAAACAAACCTTCTGGATTTGACATAGAATTTCATTACACTACAGTCAGCAATGTACAATGAAAATAAGAGGGGAGGGAGTTTTGTACCTGGAAAAGCTGCAGCATTAGTCATTGTGATAATTTACTGTCATCTGATGTGTGATGGTACATTTTTCAGTTTAGGCAAGTCACTACTGTAAATGAATGACAATTGGTATATCTATCTGTGCTTTAGAGCCAAGCATGATTGATTATATAATAACTACATGGGAATATTTAGCTTTGACATATTGAGCATGCAGCGCATTTATGTCTGTTTTTAACAAACACACTGAAACACTTACACTGGCCAGACATGGTCGCAAATAAGCAGCACTGGCAATATCCCACTCCATGTTAAACTGCAGGCTTACTTAATTCTGCCAGGCTATCAGACATGAGAAAGAGGTTTATGCAATTAGCTTATAGAATTGACAGTCACAGGATGCAGTCTGACATCACCAGGATATGAATTGCATCACAGGCGTTTAATGGAGTTTACAGATATAAATTAATATGTACACCAATAAAGTGCTCAAGTTTGGATTTCAATCAGTGTGATGAATTTAAAAAAAAAAAGGTTAACCACTCACTTTCTTGATTTTATGTAGTTCCTGTTGAAATGGGATGTGTGGGCTGGACGCAGGACTGGCACATTCAAAGTGAAAACCAGCAGGACATCAGTATGGGAGAGAAACAGTCTCCCATACAATCTTTACAAAATTGATGAAGGTTATAGTGGTTAAAATCTTAATTTACACACACTAGTGCAAGATAATGTCAGTATTTACAATACTGTTTTACAGGAAGTCATGTGTGGTCAGTTCATGGGGACTTTTAAAAACCAAATAATAAAAAATTATCAAAATAAATAAAATGATAACAAAAAAAAAAAAATGGTGAGAGGTCCCCACGTTGAGTCTGTATGTTGTTTTTACAGCTATGAAGGAGGAACGGTTTCGTTTTGGCAATGGCTTCGATCAGGTGGAGGATGTCATCGGTGTGGCCCAGCCTGTGCGCTTCAATAGTGAGTATCTCACATCACTCTCTCATAGTTTGTTTAGTTGACTAAAAAGTGATGGGTATAGTAAAGGATTCACTCGCTTTTGTTCACCTAGTTTATATGAACCACAGTGTAACCTCCCCGCCCCCTCCCGATCTATAGAGAAGTGCCCCAGTGGGTGGCACCACTATGAGAAGACTGCCAGCTGCTACAAGGTCTACCTGAGGAATGAGAACTACTGGCAGGCCGTGGATACCTGTCAGAAAGTCAACGGCTCGCTGGCCACCTTCGTTACCAACGAGGAGCTTCAGTTCATCCTGAAGATTGAGGTGGACTTTGACGACAAAGTGTGTGAGCGCAGAGACCAGTGCAAGTGAGTGACAGCTGCACGCTATTTTTGGTTAAGATGTTTTCAAAATTGTCTGTCTGAGCCGTGGGCTGCACCAATAAGGATTCATTTGATTCATTTCCAAGTAAATACCATGTGATGTAAGTGGTACCTGTGATGAGGTTGCTGGATGAAGGGATATCACTAGCATCGATATTTAGGTACCAAGTTGATATCAGCTTTTTGAAGACCATATAAATCCTCGTGTTTTTATGATCAGTACTGATACAGTTTTATCCCTTGTTGAAACATTTAAAGTTATAGTCAGTTAACAGGGCTGTAAATCAAACTGAGTGCACATAATCATATTGTTTTTATTACATCAGGACATTTCATACAGTTCCTGTAATTAAAAATTTTGTATTTCGTTGGTTCACGTGTTTAAATACATGAAACATTTGAAACAAATAAGGTTTGTTTCGTTTAATCGTTATACAGAGTTTTGAAATGGAGGAGTATGTGTTTCTTGTGTTTGCAATGGTATTGTGAAACATGGAAGTGTATTGGTGTTGATACCAACTACCTCAGTTCTGGTGTTGTTGACATCCCTGAGAGGGTTAACACAGTCTCACTGCTGCACAAACCCCATGTTCATGCACTTGTGTCTCTATCCACCACTCACTCCAGCACTTGCTTTTTTTTATTTGTCCTCTATTTACACAGGAAATACTTGGCTGAGTATACACACTCTAACTTAATATTATCAAGCCTTTCCATTCATCCAGTTCAGTTTAACAAGAGGGAGCCACTCAGTACGGTGTCAGAGTATGAAGGTTCAAACTGATGACCTTTCAGTCACAAGCCCACTTTTTCAAGTTTTTAGCTTCTTGCTTCCCTCTCATTGAACTTAAATATTTGTCCACTGGAGGCAGGGTGAGTGTTAGTGCTGAGTCATTGGTAGCCTGCCATCTAGTGGCTTCAAAAAGGTCAGCAGCTCTCCAAGAAAATGTTCAATGTGTACCTTATTGTGGTTTAAAATTGCTATATGCAATATGAAATAGCTAATTTGTCACAGTGGAGTAATGCAATATATTGGACAGGAATTTCTAATATGATTTAACTTTCTTAGGTTTTGGGTGGGCTACCAGTATGTGATCACCAATCAAAACCATTCACTGGAGGGCCGCTGGGAGGTTGCATATAAAGGTATTTTAACACTTGATTTTGTCTGTTCTTTACTGAAAATCAACAGTATCATCTATAAAGTGTTGATATTAGATATTAAATGATTACTTCTGATACTTTGTCTTTTCACCACCTGCCCTCACTGTAACGTTTGTTCCTCTTGTGTCTCTCAATAGGGTCAATGCAGGTGTTTCTGCCACCAGAGGGCCTCACAAACTTTGGTGAGGCATCTCCCACCCAGGACAATGTTTTCTGTGCCCAGCTGCAGCGCTTTCAGATCAAGAGCATGAATGAGCGTGGCCTTCACAGCTGGCATGCAGAGAACTGCTACAAGAAATTCCCCTTTCTTTGCAAGAGAAGTATGTGCTCATTTCCTCCCTCCATCCAGAACTACTGGGCAGTAATTGATCTTGTGCCATTCTTTTGATAGATTGTGTTAGTTTTCGTCTCAGACCTTTTATTTCCCCAACAGGGCAAACATGTGTGGACATCAAAGACAATGTTGTGAACGAGGGCTACTACTTCACCCCCAAAGGGGATGACCCTTGTCTGAGCTGCACGTGTCATGATGGTGAGCCAGAGATGTGTGTAGCGGCGCTGTGTGAGCGCCCACAGGGCTGCCAGCAGTTCCGCAAAGATCCAAAGGAGTGCTGCAAGTTCACCTGTCTAGATCCAGGTACCAGCACATCACACTACTTGCATCACTGTGTCACTTTAGTCAAATGTTTTTCAGTTTTTGCCACACGGATCTCCCTAGAGATAAAGAGCCACCACTTTTGACCATCCCTCATATCAAAACCTTGAGTATTTAAAGAGCCCCACAAGATGGAGCTTCTCACAAATACACTGTTGTGTACAGATTACACCGTAAGTCCTAATAAACTGCTGTTCAGTTACCTGTTGCTGTTGTTCAAGGATATTTTACACTTTTTTACACACAGTTGACAAATAGTCAAGTAATTATCTTAAAGGATTTTTAAATAAGTAAAAAAAAAAAAGTATCATTCACTGGCTCAAACACAATTCGTTGATTCGTTTTAACCCTTTGAATCCCAGGAGCCCATGCGTCGCCTTTTATTATAAATGTTTGATTTCAACCTGTCAAACAAATTCACTTGCTTCTTGGTTTGTTTGTTTTTTGTTTTTGCTTATTGTTTTATGGTAACTGTATTCTAATTTATTTTATTTAATATGTTATTTTTAGTTGGTTTTATTTTTGGTAATTGTTTTAAATAATTGTTTTGGGTTTTTTTGACACATGACACATCACATCATTCATAATAACACTGGACAAGTCTGTGGTCAGGTTGTGTCAAAATGCTGTGTAGCAGCAATGTACTAACTACATAGTGGCTGAACCAAGGAAATTTGATTCTAGTGACCTTTTACTGTATATTACTGTTAATAAGGTGCATGAGATACAGTTTGGATTTGACAAATTGAACTTGCTGGGCAGCTACTAGTAAGTTAACCCACTAACTGATTGGAATGTGCACAGGAGTCTCACTGAGCAGAAAGCAGTTTTATTTATTTATTTATTTGGGTTTGCAGCATTACACAAAAAAGTACAGTAGAGCCAAATCTATGAAAATATTCCATGTGCACCATGGCCAGATCAAATTAAGTTCGGACCCAGATCTGAGCAGAAATCCACGTAATGTCAGTGTTCTGGCTTAGCTTCCTTTAAATGCTATATGCAAGTGGAATAAAAGGGACAACATATCTTTCTTTTTTTTCTAGATGGAAACAGTCTGTTTGATTCCATGGCCAGTGGGATGAGACTCATTGTGAGCTGTATCTCCTCCTTCCTCATCCTCTCCCTGCTGCTCTTCATGGTACACAGACTCCGTCAGCGGCGACGCGAACGCATCGAGACACTCATTGGAGGAAACTGTGAGCATTATGCCTGTTGAAGAATTACTCTAACCATTATTTTACCATAAAAATCATTTGGTTGAGTCAGCTATTATGTAATGAGGCTTTGTCATTGTACAGAGAGCAGGGTTTCTTTTATAATGTTATGTAATGGGCAGCTCAGGTAAAGTGAATTTTTCATTTAGAATCATTCTGAATGCTGTGACGCACAAGCTGGAGCTAAAACCTGGTGTTTCTCTTTGAAACAAGATGTAATGTTATCTACTGAAAGCATTTTAGTGAATTACAGTGACTTACCTTTGTTGTGCCTGTGCTCTTATACTGAAAGACTCAAATAAGCTCAGACTGTATGAGATGTAGCTTATATACTGAAGAGGTAATTATGTATTTAGCTGTATGTTATGTCCACATCACTAAAGCAGCGTTAAGCCAACAGAAGTATAGCAGTGGGCTAATGTTTTGACTGAAGGGACATTAGTAGCAAGCTAACCTGTGCCAGCCTCATTGGTTCATATTGGCACCTGAAAAATACGATGCTGGGCAATATATTGATAATATATCAACATGGTGATATGAGGCTAGATATCCTCTGGGATTTTGGATATTGTAATATCACGATGTCACAATATCCATTGTCTTTTCCTACTTTTCAAGGCTGCATAACACTGAAGGGATGCAGTTTTTCTGAGCTTACTAAACTGTTCCATAATCATACCTACATGACTCAAAACTTTACATATTTTACAAAAACACCAAGAGTGGAATAGTCACCAAGCATCAATATTGAGGCATTCAGTCAGATAGATATTGTGATATTTGATGGTGTTCATATCACCCAGACCTAATTGGAGCTTTATCAGTAAAATTTCAACAACAACCCTGATCCCCTCCAACCTTCAGTAGTTGTCTCAGAAAAAAAAAAATGCTACAAAAAAAAAAATTCTATCTTTTAAAATGTCTTGTGTGCTGCATTCTACTGTCAGAGCTCCTGCTGTATTACATTCTGTGTACTGTAAATCTCATCCTGGTTTGCATGAAGTCTTCTCTTTGCTAATATTTAATTATTTTTAAAAAATAATAAGAAAAGCACCATTTTTGGCATGTTTTGTAAAAGCCACTCAGAATGGTTGTTTCTCTGTGTCTTTGTGCTTTCAATGCTCAGTGCACCACTTCAACCTTGGAAGACGAGTTCCGGGCTTTGACTACGGCCCAGATGCTTTCGGCACCGGCCTCACTCCTCTGCACTTGTCTGACGACGGAGAGGGAGGCGCTTTCCACTTCCAAGAGCCTCCTCCGCCATATGCCGCTTATAAATACCCCGACATCCAACACCCTGATGACCCCCCTCCTCCATACGAAGCCTCCATCGACCCAGACAGCCTCCTCTACGTGGACCTCGGTAGGCACACGATGTACTATCAGCACTATCATTTATGTATCATGTTATGTGCAGCAGACGTGCTCTCTTGGAATGCCACTAAGTGTCTGACTGCTCTTCCTCTCTTGATTCCCTACAGGGCACAACGGGGTTTCAATGATGCCGAGCCAGATGAACGCTGTGGTAGACGGGCTCCAGGCAGACATCCCGGACAGCTCGTGTCCCGTGCCAGACACGATGCCATCATCTCAGGAGAGGGAAGATTCCATAGATAGCAGCACGCTCCTGGTGGGGCCTGACTCTCCCATGGATGGTCACGCCCCTGACTCCATGCCAGCAGAATGCAGCAGTGGCTCCTCCCTTAGCACTGTGGTATAGGACTGCAGACAGACAGAGAGGAGCTGCACTGGGACATACCTGCTGGCTAAGGGAGGTCATGCTGCTCCAGCTGTCACTCTGGGAGGGGAGGCAGCAGATTGCTCTAGCATTTAGGGAAGATGTTGGCTGCAGTGAAGATAATGTGACAGATAAGGATCCACCTATGACAGTTTGTACATCTTCGGCTTTATCAGAGGATGGAACAGTGTTTTCCTTGAGGCTTCACGTTGAAAGGAGACACACCGCTTCTCCACGCTGGCCTTTGGAGACAGTAATAGTACGACAGACTGTTTTGTTTTTTGTTTATTTTTTCCTGCCAACTGGTAGAGAAGACACTGGCATCTGAGGGAGCGGACATGACTCTTTCTGTACAGTGAAGAATAACACTACAAAAAACTGAGAAGGCTGCACTTTTGCTTTTAGTGTTTACTGAGCAAAGCTTTTGAAATGTCTCAGATTTAGCTCTCCAGTCAGGATGCCCTGATGTAAATACCCCCCCTCAGGTCTTGCCTGTTGAATTTGTTGTACTTGTCTGTCAAAGTCAAACACAAGGCAAATAATGAGAGAAACGTTGAGGCCAGCTTTCCTTCCTTCTGCTTTTTGTTGGCATTGTACCATTGTTGAAATGGATATAGATATTGGACCTTCAGTTTCCAGGCTAGAAATATCGTGCTGATTAGCCCTGCCTGTTGCAATGATTTTGATTTCTCCTCGCTGAAGAAAATGAATTATAACTTCTCTTTCTTAGTCTAAAACATCAAGCTGTCTTCCAGGTTCATAGAACATATTTGCAGTCAAAAATGTTTTGTAGTTTTGAAAGCTGCAGCAAGAGGTTTGTTATCCTTGCAGTAAGGTACGGTTAGTGTTTGTTGCAGCTTACTCCTCTATAGTATTTCTTTTTACTAGGTAATGCTGAAACAACATTATGTATCAGAGAATGTTAATTAAATGATAAAAGAAACAAACAATGGATTTTTTGTAACACTAAATATTTGAGTCAGGTATTGTGTTGCGTTGCTGATCATTTATGATGGCAGGCTGTAAGGCATTGATTGTTCATATCCCATCATAAAACAGTCTGTCAACTCCCCATTGATCAGGTGAAAGTGAAGATGCTTTTCAAGTGTATATTTTTGAGCAGGGATTATATCCCTAAATGAAATTTGAAGTAACCAGCTTATTCAAGGTAAATGTTTAATTTGCCATTAGTAATACACAGATAGTTCCATCTTTCTTACTTTCTATAGCCACATTTTGCAGGGTAGTTGTGTATTTGCTAACTGAACCATGATTAATTCAAAGCTTGATATTTTGCACGTCCATCCCTTGATTACCATCTCCTTTTTTGGGTCATTTGCCTCACTGATATTGCTGAACACTTTTAACCTATCAAGAAACTTGTCACATTTGGATACTGCCCCTAAATCCATGATGCATTGTTTTTGTGTATGAATCTTCACGCAGTACATCTGTTATTTTAAAGTTGACCTCGCTTGCTGAGGCTGATTTGACTATACTGAATATTGTACCTGATTTAGCAGTATACTTTTTCTGTTTTGGTGTTGATGGGTCTGCTACCTTTCTTGTTAATGGGAATGACGTACCATTTCAGAAAGAGAAAATGTAAAAAATGCAAGGAGAAAACTATAAATGATATATTTGGAACTAATTAGACCCCAATATGACAATCCATTTCTTTTTCCTGCTTGTTTCCCTGTGGAGTTAAAAGGCCAAAGGAGTTGAAAGCTTATGTTTCCTGGCCTGTGAAAGCAAAGCACAAAGGCTCCTCGGAGGTTGATCGGTCTGTAGTCAAACGTATAGCGGCCCCCTGCAGTCTGGACCAGCAGTGACGCAGAGCCCACATCACCAACTCAATGGGAATCTAGCAGATATCGTTACCAGCATTCAAACTGCTTCTGATCTGCCTTGAGAAAAGCAGCCGTGTGTCTGTCTGTCTAAATGAATGAATGTGTGCACGACTGAGCGTCCTATGTTTGAATGTATGTAGCATTACGTTTTTTTTTATCTTCTTGTGCTGTTCTTCGGCTTATTTTATTCTTTATTATTATTATTATTATTATTTTGTTTTTGGCATTGACAATCCACAGTGGATTATCCAACAAAATCATGTTTTCATAAATTGTGAAAGTAATGTGTGCATGTGTGTATAGGAGACGGTGTTCTGATTTTGGATTGTATTTTTTGGATCAAGTTGGTTACGTTTTATTTTTTTCAACCTGGGTTTGGACCTATGATGCATGTTTTTAATGTCTGGGCATGCTTAGAGATTTCTTTTCTTCAAATGGAAACACTTGTAGCATTTCAGTTTGTCATCTAGGTTCAGGCATAGTTCTGAGATACTTGGCTCTTGTTTAATATCTCCATTGAAAACTTGCCCACAACTACAACCCAATCTGCTGCATTTACACTGTAGTTTTGTGATAGACTATGGTGGTGTGACAACAAATTTTATTAGATTTTAAAATGTTTTATGTATAATATGTCAAATGCTACATTTCATTGTCTTTTATTTCATCGCTTTTAAATTGTAAAATGCTTCATTTCATTTGCGGGGGGAGGGGAGGGGTATTTTTCTGAGGTAGATGTACATCTAATCAAATGCCAAATAAATTGCACCATGAAGGACAACTACTGTGTCAGTGGGGGTTGAAAATATAGTCTGGTAATGAGCTTTTGTGAGAATTGTATGTTGAACCCTATGCACCTCATCAAGTGTGACATTTACTGGCTCTGTGAGTTCTTTGAGGAAATTCCTCAGCCTGCATTGACCAAATGTCATCGAGGATTAAGGTTGGATGTGGGAAATCCCCAACACTAAGACAAGTGTCTAAAGAAATGGAGACTCCTGGAGGTTGTTAGATAAATCCTCTCCACTGCAATCAAAAGGCTGAAATTATTTATAGAAAGTGGATATACTTCACAATGACTCATAAGGCAGTGACTCCAGCAGATACTGATACCCTTATGGAAACCATTGTTGGTAAATAAAGGGGCTTTGTTCACACAGGCCATGTAGTGACAGAATCACATTAGTTCGTTCCTGGATTGGAGAGATGCAACAGTAATGCCATGTAGGCTGGCAGAGTGAAGAGCCATCAGAGATTTTGTGACTTTATGGAGCGTCACTGAGAAAAGGTGAAATGATCTTTTTCCCCCTCACTGAGGACTGAGTGTCCTGGTCGACAGGTAGCTCTACGTAAGCGCCAGTTGAAAATATTACAGCAGCTACAACCTCTTCCCACATTTTCTTGTCTTGTAAATATTATGTTTTTCATCAAATTTCTGAAAAGTATTCCTCCATCAATTACTCTTTTTTTTTTTTTTTGGTTAAGCAGTTTTAATGAAAAATATGTTCAATATTTCATAACCAATATTAATCATACCAACTTTGCAGGGTTTTTATTTATGTATTTTAAATTAATCTAGCTGTCTTGTGAGATCTCATGCCCTTCAGTACATTTTCATTTTATGATGAACTCTGAGTATAGTTTGACCCAAGTTACTGGAGTTTGAAAGTAAAAAATAAGTATGGTGGATTATAATATATATTTATTCTTTGCATTGCAAAGCAGGCACATTATAATACATCCCATCTATTTATGTGAGACAGAGAAGATGGAGATTTGGCCATATTTAATTTTACTGTGCTAGGTGATGAAAATGAACTTGAAAAACTATTTAAACGTGCATACTCAATACTTGCTCACAAAAGGTGATGAAATTTGTTGAACAGGAGAATGTGCACAAAATCAGAGGGGGTGAATGTATTTTTAGTGCCGCTGGATCTTAACCGTATTTTCTAACTAGATTACATTACCTTCTAAATCGTCTTACACAGCCTCCCATTTTCCCATGAGATGAATGGGCACTATCACTTATCATTGGGTATCTGTGTTGTGATGGAGGGGTGTGTGTGTGTGTGTGTGTGTTTGGGGGGGGAGCTGTCCTTGCATCAATGAGCCTGTTGAACAGAAAAGTCCACTCGACTGGCAATGACACAGTGTGCTGATCAGAGCAGAAAAAACACCTCACGTATTCACCTCCATTCCTATTTAAGCCTGGCATCAGCTCTGACATTTAGTCTACCTCATCCAGTGAGTTGCCTGGCTTTTGTGAGCCTCTGGGATCCTAAGATGATTTTGACAGCCACTATCCTGATGATTACCATTTCCAGCTCTTTTTCAGGTAAGTATCTTACTTTAGAACCACAGGGCAAACAATTGTATTTTAACCCTCCTATTATGTTTGGGGTCAATTTGACCCCATTCAGTGTTTAATGTCTCTAAATAAATGATTAGCAACATTTTTTTTGCTTTATATTTAATGACTTTTCCTAATGTTATTGGTACAAAAATAGGTGAACAAAATTCACATGATGATATGTTTTCAATGTCCTGTCCTGCATCGGTTATAAATAACAAAAATCTGTACTTAGAAATAATATAAAGCCATTAAAACACCAAAAGTTAATATTTCTTTCCAATTTTAGGTCAATCAGTGAGATTTTATGGTGATTTGCATATTTTTCCATAGTTGCATAATAGGAATACTGGATGTATAAGTGGGGGTGGGGTTGGGGGTTATGTTTTATTTAAAGGGCTGTATAGGTCGTCAACAAAGAAACATAAAGTACCTGGCACATAAACTTTGGTAACAATTTTAATTCTAATAATTTTGTGGAGGTTTAAACTGCTGGGGTCAAATTGACCCCAAACATAATACATGTTAGTAAATTTGAACATAACAGGAGGGTTAATCCAGTGTTTTTTGTTAAAACACATGGATTCAAACTAATTCAGTACCATGCAAATAGCAATGACAGTAAATGTAACTTTTATATTTCAGATGACTTCTGTTATAACGAGCATCATTGTGGTAAGTGCTGAGCTATGAATTACTCCAGTGACAGTTTTAAAATGAGCATCATCACTGATCACTGTAACAAAAATATAGTTAACACTATACTCACTTCCCTTGTTGCTGAGAGCAAATATAATTTATCATTGGCCAATTGTTAAGATATTGAAATAATTGACAACACTGTATTCATAGCTGTAAAAAAATGTGATGACTTTGCTTCATATTCTTCACTGATGTATTTGGCCTTCATTGTAAAATGTCGTTTGTGGCATCCTCAGATCCTTATGCATGGGGCGACACTTTCCCATCATGCCACCCACTGCTTGAAGAACATCACTCTCCAATCAATCTGGACTATCAGATGAGCAGAAATGAATCACTGGGAGCATTACATCTAGAGGGCTTTGATACTGTTCAAACAGGCCACTGGACACTGAAAAACGACGGCCACTCTGGTGAGAGGACTGTGCATGCCATGCCATGACGCTGGATTTCAGTGAGGTGCAGTGAGGTGGATTCCAGTTTTTTATGGTGTGTGAATGCCTGTGGGCAGTTGTTCTGCAGGTGGGCAGTGGCATGTCGGTGAGTGGCGGAGGCCTCCCAGGGGTCTACCAAACCATCCAGCTGCATTTCCACTGGGGAAGCCTGTCCACCAACGGCTCAGAGCACACAGTGGACAGACGCAGATATCCAATGGAGGTACAGTATGGTCAGTAGACAGCTCCACACTGTCACTAGGAAAGTGTAGTGCACTCATCATCTGTGTCATCTTGTCATTTTCCCATGTGTTCCCCTCCAGATGCACATAGTCAACATGAAGTCTATTCATCCAAATCTGTCAGCTGCCTTGGAAGATCCAACAGGCCTTGCTGTTCTTGGATTCTTCATTGATGTAAGTTTAGAATCACTAGTTTATTTCAGTACATTCAAACAAACCTCTTCTCATCATTCCCTTCCATATATCTTGCAGGTTGTTTATGCAGACAATGTACACTTAGGACAGATAACACGGAAACTCTCCTCTGTCGCTTATAAAGGTTGGAAAAACACAAATAATCACACCTGCCTGCTGCCTTCTGGCACTTACAAAACTGTGTTCTCATTATGGCTTTGCGTCCCTCCCCAAGGCCAAGCAACCTCAGTCAAGCCATTTCCACTGATCAGCCTTTTGCCAGAGCACAACATGAACCAGTATTACCGTTACCACGGCAGCCTCACCACCCCTCCATGTTCTCAAGTGGTCATATGGACTCTGTATGAAGTGCCCATCTATGCATCCTGGTCACAAGTAGGTTATTAACACTGATCTTTCACGCAAAAGGCAAAAATATGGTTATCCTGACTAAATGCAAATCATACTTTTGTACATTCTAATGAAAACATGATCTATGATGGTTTCATGTGAGCTGATTGCCATGAGAACATGTTTTGTTTTGTTTCTTTCTCAGCTCGAGCAGTTTGCCTCAGAAATGTACTCCACAGAGGAAGGTGAGGAAGACGAGAAACCTCTACACAACAACTTCCGACATATCCATCCAACCTTCAGCCGCTCTGTCTACGCATCCAAAGATGCCAAACTCCTCACAGGGAGAACTGCTCCTGCCTCCAGCTCAGCTTTGTCAACGCACGTGTTTCAAATAACTCTGCTTGGAGGCTTCATCTATGGACTTTAGTGCTGTGTTCCACCCAAAGCCAGATACAGACTGCCACCACAGAGCAAAACAGTGCACGCAACAGTTCATTCAGTTTTGTGCTTCCTTCATTCCCCCAAATCAGCATTTATGTGTCTTATTCAAAGATATTTTGTTCATATAAGCTCCAGACTGTGTTTCCTGTTTGAATCTGAGAGACTGCAGACACGCCAAAAGACTGAGGGCTATAAAAAAGCTCTAACACAGGATAAATGTTTAAAAAAACACTGTGAAGAAGAGTCCTGTGTTAGATTGCTACTAAATTATTCATGCTTGTACCTTCAAAAGTTCCAAATAAACTCTGGCCCTGTGTCTTACTTGCAGTGATACATTTAATGCACCATTTTGGTATTAGACCTTCATCAGTCAAAACCAGGCAAGTAGGCAAGTAAATGTGACATGAAATGTAGCACTGCAAGTGATAGTGACAGTAATCTAGTCGCCCTGCTCCTGTCATGAAATAGATGCGCTGCGTGGTTTTTTTTTGTTTGTTTGTTTGTTTTTTTGTTTTTTGTTTTTTGTTTTTTGTGATTGTACCCTGCCATGTTGAAGGATTTTTTTAACTTTATGACTGCATTGAGCTACAAATGTGATATGGATAGTTCTCATTACTAACTGTATAAAGTACTGTGTGAATTTGGCACCGGAGCCATTAAACTATATTTTATGATAGCAAAAATCTGGATCTAAATGATTCATTGATGGCTTATTGTAAAATCTTGAAATTATTAGCTGTTTAGGGGATCAAAATTTTAAAGTTGAAAATATGTCAAAGTAATCACAAGTAAGGACAATACATAAGCCTACTGTGGTTGCAAGTCAAAAATAGGCTTATTTGTCATATTCATTCAGCTTGCTCAGCTGATTTCATCTTCACAAGATTGGAATGAATGAAAATGAATGAAAATATAGGCCTTTTGTTTCAGAAAATAAAAATACAAATGCAAAATGCCAGTGACAAAAATGTATTGGAATGTAATCAGAGAAGAATAACTAACATTAGTTATTATAAGCCTGGCAAAATGTTCTTTGTGTGTGTGGTGATTGATTCTGTAGGATTAGGGCTTGCATTCAACAACTGACTGCACTTTTACTGGTGTGAAAAGTTTCCTCACAATAGTAAACATACACAAGAATAAACAGCAACAAACAATTTCTGCACCAACAGTGTATAGACAGAAGCAGAGGAAGTGCAAAGGCAGCAGACACCATAAAATGAGGCCTCCCTTTCATGCCAATATTCAAATGAACATTTTCTGTTTCTTCCATCTGAATTGATCATAACTTTTCCTGCATTCTGCTGATAAATATGCCATTTTGTCAGGTCCAAGGTCACATAGGTTGCATCAGTGTTGTCTCTGAAACAGAAAAACATGACCATTCACTTGCTTCCTCTTTTCACCTCTTCCCTCTTGTCTCTTAATGACATTTCTTCAAAGTTCTTCATCTATTTTCCAACAACATAACATATCAAAGGGTAGTACCTGGCCACTCTTCATTTCTTTTGTTTCCATTTTTCTGCTTCATTCACATTCACTTATCCCTTCTTTTCACTGTTGAAAATTCATAGATAAGGTGTGCAGGTTCAACATCAACATTGGTACTAAGGGGCCAAATGTGTGCCAAGAAAACATCCCCCACACCATTACACCACCACCACCAGCCTGCACAGTGGTAACAAGGCATGACGGATCCATGTTCTCATTCTGTTTACGCCAAATTCTGACTCTACCATCTGAATGTCTCAACAGAAATCGAGACTCATCAGACCAGGCAACATTTTTCCAGTCTTCCAATTTTGGTGAGCTCATGCAAATTGTAGCCTCATTTTGCTATTTTTAGTGGAGATGAGTGGTACCCGGTGGGGTCTTCTGCTGGTGTAGCCCATCCGCCTCAAGGTTGTGCGTGTTGTGGCTTCACAAATACTTTGCTGCATACCTCGGTTGTAACGAGTGGTTATTGGAGTCAAAGTTGATCGTCTATCAGCTTGAATCAGTCGGCCCATTCTCCTCTGACCTCTAGCATCAACAAGGCATTTTCGCCCACAGGACTGCCGCATACTGGATGTTTTTCCTTTTTCAGACCATTCTTTGTAAACCCTAGAAATGGTTGTGCGTGAAAATCCCAGTACCTGAGCAGATTGTGAAATACTCAGACCAGCCCGTCTGGCACCAACAACCATGCCACGCTCAAATTTGCTTAGATCTCCTTTCTTTCCCATTCTGACATTCAGTTTGGAGTTCAGGAGATTGTCTTGACCAGGACCACACCCCTAAATGCATTGAAGCAGCTGCCATGTGATTGGTTGATTAGATAATTGCATTACCGAGAAATTTAACAGTGTTCCTAATAATCCTTTAGGTGAGTGTATACCATCTATGAACAGTATTTGGATGGCTACTGTGGAGTTGCAATGATGTGATAAATAGTTAATAAATACTGTGCAG
>OMLB01033995.1:0-24557 GCA_900302555.1 Myripristis jacobus
AATTTCCATGTAGTTTTATATTGTAATAAACTTAAGCCTTTCAGAATCACAGAGCATGTATGTAAATGTATTGGTCACATTTTCCCATGCATGTTGACATTTAACACTTTCTGAAGGACTCAAATTGAATTATTAACCACTGAATGAACTGAGGCTGAATATGAAAATAAACTCCCAGACCACTTGTCTTTCACAGAAGTTCAACACTGAAAAACTCCAAGTGCGTCAAAAATGTACTAAAGTACAGTACTAGGTCACTGAAGCAATTTAGAGATGTTGAGAGCTACTTAGCCTGGGATTCATCTGTCAGCCTTCAATCCCAAAGCCATTACTCCAACAGTCTACTGCAGTATTTCAACATATATGAGCAAATGCCACCACCTCTGTCCCCTGAACATTTTGTTCATTTCTGATCATACAGAGTGAATAAACAAGAGAAAGAAAGTCCCCACTACACACACTGATTAACAACATTTTTTTTGCATGTGTGCCTGAAATAATTCTCTGTTGGCTGCCCTCAACTGAACGTTTTACTTTAAAAACATGACGACTTCCATAGCTGAGATGGGCTTTAGAGGGCTATAAGCCAGATTTGAAGCTATGCAGTCACAACACATGTTACCGTACCAGGCCAGGGCACTAGACTGTTCAGGGTGAGCGGTCTGACAATGCCAGGATATTTTCAAATTTCCACAATAAATACTTTGGTATTCAGATGGCTCATTGCAGCTGACTGATATTAAGAACCGAGAAGAGGCTCTGAATGACTGAGCCTGGAATCTGAAGCCCCAGGCTTTCAATATCTGGGTAAACACTGGGGTCTCAATGCAACTGAAGTAGAAGTAAAATCAGTCATGGCAATTAGAAGACATCATCTTGTAATTGAGCAAACAGTACACAGTTAAAGCGATGATTTTCAAGATTTTTTTTCTCCTTGATTTTGACAGTTATCGCTTTGGGCTATTGTGCTTGGTGTAGGCACTGGTCCAGCATAATGCAGTGATAAAGACAGTGTAGACTGTGGCCTCTCACAATTCTTCTAGCTTTTTATATTCATTCACACAAACCATTGTAATTGCCTCTGTAAGCATAAAATCCATCACTTCGTGCACTACAGTGGCCATTCCCTGGGAAGGAGTGAACCTCTCATACGTGTTTATAACATTATTTGTTATAAGTTTCAATGAATTTGCTTTGGGTTGAATACGAAAAATGGTATCATTAAGAGGCAAGATGGGGAGGAAAAAGTTGTGGATTATTTATTTAATAAAATGAATGTAAACAAAAGAAAAAAAGGAGTGTAAGCCTGAAGACACATGATGACTCAGAGCTGAATGCTTTGCAGTCACAGTAAAGAAAATATTGAACCAGACAACCAGACACACTAGACCACCCAGCTGCAGGGAAAATCATCACCTACTTTTATTAATCAGCGCATATTCTTCCCCCATCACCCTCATATATTTAAAAGAAATGCAACTAAAATAATTCTTGTATTTATAAAATAATAGAATATATAAATATAAAATAATTATAAAAAAGAAATATAGCACTTGGCATGGATGATTGTAACACTTTCTTGGGCACTACAATAGACAATTTTTTTTTTATTTGTTTATTTTTTATCATCATTACTTATGTACGTATGCATGTATTCATTTATTGTATTGATACACTTATTTTACTTCCAGTTGCATAGATGATTAAGTTGACCTACTCTTGCAAAATGAAAAACAATGAAACAAAAACAAAAAACACTCCTCAACTGTCACAAATATAACTGCTGGACTTCTATTCAATAAAATGTACAAGAGATTCCCCCTTATTAATGCCGGCCATGTAGTTTCAGTAAATCAAAATCCTCTCTTTTCTCTTCATGCTTTTTATTGTTGCTCTTTTGCTGAGACATCACATGCTATTGATTCCAGGAAATCAACCAGCAAGGATAAAATTAGATGCTTTCTTCCTGAAGCTCACTGTTCTCCAGTTTTCACAGAGCCCATAATACAACTTAATATTTTTCTCACCTCTGGAGGAGTCCTTCCAGGATGGCTGCTTGTGTAATTCCCCGTTGACAAGTGATGGGACACATCTGATCATATAATTATCCACCAATGAATTATCACTGCCACTTCTTTACTTTTGAACAACCTCATATGTTTTGTAGATTGAAGAAAACGCTGTAGTGGTTTTTGTCTAATTATGAAAAGTATTTGATACACTTGATCCTTCTCCACTTTTAGAGGAATTATGTAGCATTGTTTTTTA
The DNA here is from genome assembly GCA_900302555.1 of Myripristis jacobus. Lineage (NCBI taxonomy): Eukaryota > Metazoa > Chordata > Actinopteri > Holocentriformes > Holocentridae > Myripristis > Myripristis jacobus. The sequence goes on from OMLB01033995.1 coordinate 2,269, forward strand.
TTGTATTGCTAGCGAGTGGCTTTAGACCAACCTCTTGGATAGACTGCAAAATGTAGATCTAAGAAATGTTCCTTCTTTAATCAGTAACGCAAGGTGTCCCACAAGGCTCAATTCTGGGTCCACTCTTGTTCACAATCTGTATTAATGATATTATCTGTGCAATAATACAATGCAGTGCTGCACTGAAGACTGCACAATCTGTTATTGGCAACTTGCAATGTTCCTTTGATACATTAAAAGTTGCTCTTAATTAGTTCCTGAAATTTAAATTCATGCTGTTGAGTAGAACTCTAGATATCAGATATGATAGCCCTCATATGCCAACTGTGGATGGCTCAAAAAATTAAAAGGGTATTAAAGGAGTGAATGAAAATACCTTGATATCTGGTAAGAAATTTTCATTTAGATATTATGAATATAACTTTGCTGGTAAACTGAGAGCTGAGAGACATAAAATGCTTTGACCCGTATTTATCTCCAAGGCCATCACTGGCCAATTGTCTCTTGTCAGTGCATGGGTCTCTGGGCCCCATTAACTCGCCCCAGTGACTGATTGACTCTTCATGTATTGTTTGCTGTTAATGAACTCGGAAAGATGAGTTTTAGTGTTTGATATCGGTGTAAGGCCTGACTATTCCTGATGGGGGGGTCCCTACTAATTCTGATCTAGGGGGGCATGGAGGACTCAGCCAACACCAGGGCACAAGTCCTTACTGTGCCCTGAAGTCAGTGCTTCAGAAACATCTGTCATGGACACCACCAGCAGGTCAGTTTCCATTCTTCTCCCTTGGTGTGCTCCTCTTGGCTCCCCTATGAGCGGCCAGCTCAGTCTGTGTGGATTTCCTGTTCACTAGTTTGGTGGCAGTCTCTCTTTTTCTGGATGGCAGACTTTTTCAGCAACCTAGTGTTCTTTTTTTTCAGCCAGGACAGGGTCTGCCAAGTATTGCCCAGGCCCAGAGAACCCACACACCTGGAAAACATCTCCTTTACTGGTGAGTTTACTGATTGGTGCTCCAGTCAGTATCAGTATCAATATCAGTACCTGGCCTTGGCCACTCACTATACACTGGCATTATACACAGGACTAATGGTTACTTATGCCATATTTTGACTTGATAGCGATTTTGGTTTAATGATTAGTTTTTTCCAGATTAGCTTTAATCTTCCCTATTGTGTAATTAAGTCTTAACATACTTTGCTTTCAGACTCTACACCTGGTCAGTAGGAGAGCTGCCTTTCAAACAGGCATGAGTCTTGCAGGCCTGTGATGCTGCTTTATTTAAATATGAATAGTCATGCACAGCAGAGCTGCAGCCGAATCTCTGTTTATCTTCTTAATTAATCTTGCTCTTCAATAAACTTTTTCTTCATCTGATCGGCCACTCCTCTTCCCTGCTGAAAGAGAGATTCATGACTTCTCGTCTGAGGTCAGATGATGGGTTCGCGTTGTTGTGTGACCACACCCCGAGGTTTTATACTACGCAGTCAGAGGCGTGAGAGGAGGTGGAGAGAGAGACTTGAAGCATCTCTCCATCACCGTGCGCCCAGACGCGCACAGCGGAGCAGGAGGAAGGCTCTTGGACGTTAGGGGGGGCGGAGGGGGTGCTGATAACACTGCATCCCTAGCATATTTACCTATGGAAACACAGCGGGCCACAACACCAGTTTCTTTCTGTCTGTGATTTTAAACACTTGGGTTTCCCGGGCACATGTGCGTAGCGTAAACGGACTAAATGCCACTGGACTTCATACAAACGTGAGTCCGCTGACTTTCTCCAGACTATTTTTTTTTTTTTGAGGAGGGGGGGTTCTTGATGGAAAATACCCAGTAAATTTGAAATACCCTTGCCAACTTATGCGGTGCTGAACATTTGTCATCTTGGAGACAAATATCTGCTGTATTATTGTTTTTACGCCTTTTAAAATCTTTTTCAAATAGTGTTGAGTATTGCCAGTCTTGTAAAATTTCTCCGTTTTTCCCTGAATAAAGATTTGCCTGGGATGTAGTAGTCCTACTGTAGCAGGTGAATTAGATGGAAAACATGGACAGCAGATACTCACTTGCTGTACAGTAGTCTGAGCTGCAGAGGAGCGTGAAATTATAAGGTCTTTTTTTTCCATGGATTATTAATTGAGTTATCCATATGGTCTTTGACTATCTGTTAATACTAAATTTACTTAGGCCTGTGTGTGTCGTTATTAAAAGAAAAACTCCCGTTTTGATCGGTTAAAATAATTACTTAGATAATAAATAATTAATATCAATAATTAATAGAAGATGTAAAGTACACCGGCTGCTGTGTCTTTGAAGCGCACTATCTCAGCGCAGCAGCCGACACAACCTTCCCAGACTCTCAGGAGTGAAAGTGAATGGAGCTGGAAAGATAACGCGACTGTTTGCTGCGCTGTTCCACATGGGGTGGCCAGATGTGACTAAAGAAAGACCAATTATCTCGTATGTCCGCGTCGCTCGGCTCACGCTTGTAGAAACAAGTGAAGCACCCTCTTGTCACATTTAACAGAACCTGACAGACCGCTAACTCAACACACAAATCAATAAGCATTGATCAAGCGTGAGTCGGAGGCAGCGTGTTTTCCGTGCGTTTAACATCTATAGGTCTAATATAGCCTATTATACAGGGCTCCGCAGAATGTAGCTGGAATTACTCTGTGCCGTTATATTCTGACGATTGCGCGCGTGTGTGTGTCTCAATGAGCCTTTGCTCAGTCCATATCATATGCTGTGTGCGTTATTTTCTATGGTAAGTGTACACTTGGAAAAGCTGATATTATGGAGGCTTGGAGTATATTTTCCTTCATAATTAAAAAGAACAAATAGGCAGTGTTCCAACTGCAGACAATAACTGTTATAGTGTTATGTTATCATCACCAAAAATCAATGTGTTTCATTCTGTCAATTCAAACTTCGCTAAACAGACCAACCTCAATAAATTATCTGTTAGATGACTGAGCAGAAGAGGGTTGGACCTTTTTCTCAGCAGCCATTTTTACAGGAAATAGCAGGGTAAACACCTGTTGATTTTAATTAAGGTTCATCCATTTTACAGCTTCAGAATCTGTCCAGTGAGCCTAACTTGTGGAACTTAGTGCAAAATCTATATCATCTTTTAAATCACTTCTGAAAAGTCACTTTTATGCCAAGATCTTTGCATACTTTTATTGGTTTGTTCTGCATCTGTCAGTCCCTACTCTTTGTTTTATTGTGCTTTATTGTTTAGAAAAGGGCCATACAACTTTTCTTATTATAATTTTTATTCTGCAGCTGTCTCAAAGTCATGTCTCAATGCTCAAATGAAGTGTATAAATGCTACATATTGGTATAGAGGCCGGAGCAGGGCTGGTGAGGCGAGTGTGATTGAGGGGCCAAGAGTCTGCAGGTTTTCATTCCAATCAGCTGATGGCTGGTGATTTCACTGATTATACCTCACTTCAGCCACAGAGGAGGAACCAATCAGTCTCTTGGCACATCCCAGGGCTGGAGGTTCAATACAATACTGTGAGAAGTAATAATGTGATAGTCTATTGATTTTTTTGCACCGCTATTGTCAAATTATGGCTTTATTACGACCAGCACAAAACTAGCTTTTGTCATCTGTGAGTAATTACTCATTGTATTGTTAAAGATTGTTAGAGGCAGTTGCGTCCCCTATCTTTCTCACTGGATAGCAAAAATAAAGCTCACATACACAATATAGCATAAAAACACTTATTGTACAATGATGAGACATTGCATGCTTCATTCATGGAAAGCACTGATCTGTGCAACCACTTACTGACAAATAACTCATCTGTCTTTTACCTTTTTTTTTTTGCCACGGTTGCCAGCGCTGACCCTCATGCTGGATGAGCAGAATGCTGCTTCCTTCACACAAGACAGAAAATGAATACCACTCTCCATGATCCTGCAGTGGCTATGTATCAGCCGAGCACAGGATACCAGCTGAACACCAGCTGCAACTGGTCCTCGTCTCCTTGCAACTGGACATCAGGCGGCGATGCTCTGCAGCTGCCGACGTTCTCCACTGCAGCCAAAGTGAGAGTGATCATTACCTTCATTCTATGTGGCACCTCAGCCTTTTGCAACCTGGCCGTGTGGTGGGCAGCAAACAGCAATGGGAAGCGCAAATCCCACGTCAGGGTTCTGATAATCAACCTGACGGTGGCTGATCTGCTGATGACCTTCATCGTGATGCCTGTGGATGCCGTGTGGAACATCACGGTCCAGTGGCTCGCCGGGGACTTTGCCTGCAGGCTGCTGATGTTTCTTAAGCTGCAGGCGATGTATTCCTGCGCCTTCGTCACTGTTGTGATCAGTCTGGACAGGCAGTCAGCCATCCTCAACCCTCTGGCAATCAACAAGGCCAGGAAGAGGAACAGAGTCATGTTGACTGTGGCATGGGGGATGAGTGCCGTGCTGTCAGTCCCTCAGGTGAGGTTTGATATCCCAGTTGGCAACTTGGGCCAGGGGTCAAAACACTGCTTGTCTTGTCTTGTTTGATTATATTACACATTGTGTTTCACAAGCCCAGGTTATCCATATGGTAACTTGGGCAAGCGCCCAGGGGCACCAGACAGTTTCATCCACTAGGGATGAATTGAGGGCAACTGGACTTGTTTGCAGATTCTACGTTTCACTGCAGATTAAATACCTGGGACTCCCCACCAGTGTGTCAGAACTGAAGAAGCTTCTTGGATGAGAAGTGAAGGGTCTTCAAGAATCTACAAACAAGTCCTGTTGCCCTCAATTCATCTCTGTGGATAACCATGACCTGGCGACCGAGAAGCTCCATAGACACCCACTAGGGAGCACCAGAAAAACATCCTGTATAAAACAGTTGGCTCTATCTTGCAAAGCTAAAGATATTTCAACAAATACTTTTGAAACTAAAAACAAAATTTTGGATGGTGTATAGGCTTGTTAGCTAAACCGTATTTTTTCACCCTCTGCCCACTGCATGCTCTCATCATTCAAAACGAAACAGACAACTAGCTAGACAAAGTGCAGTGTTACCTAGTGTGCCTGCAGTATATACCTTTTTTGGTTTAAAAAAAAAAGAAGAAGAAAGGACAGGAAAATGGGGGCACCAGAGTGCTGTGGTCCAGGAGCACCACAGAGTCTTAATCCAGGCTTGGAGTTTTTAAAGTCCTGCAGAATCCAAATATCTCCTAAAAGTCAAATGTTCAGATGAATGACGTCAACACTGCATATATTTACATACATGAAGTAACCCACCTATTGTCCACGCACTGTTTAAGTTGTCAGTCAGGTTAAGTTGCTTACATGAGCATTTGATACCATACAGTTGAGTATGAATGGAATATTTCAAGTTACTCCCCTTTGAGGAAATTGTTCAGATTTAATCACAATAATAAGCGCTTTTAAGTGGCATCCTATTTGTGTGAGAGCTTTGACCCTGGCTGCACAATACAAAAACTGGCCATTATTTATTTATTTTTGGTCCTGCTTTGTTAAGCACCATGAATGTAGTCTTTCATGTGAAGGATAAAGGCTTAATACACAAAGAGAAAGCACCCTTGGATAAAATATTTGAATAAATCAAATAAATAATTTAAATAAATCTAAATTTCAATATGGGTCTTATGTAACCATGCCTATTTGCCTAGTAGGTTTTGAAGTGAAAATCAACTCAGAACACCCTTTATTTGGAATGGAATAATGCCATCGGATTTTTTTTTATTATTACACAGTGTCTGTCCACCAGAGATCCAAGGGCTTTACATGAACAGAGACGTGATTATTTTGAGTACACAATTATTTGACCAAATATAGGACTTGAGACAACACTCTGAGGAATTGGTTTCACAAAGAAATTGTTCTACTCAGCCCCAAACAAAAATGCAATGGATCCACCATGTGGGTTTCCCATCTGAGGTCACTAGAGCAGCCACAAAAAAGCATCACTCGTTGAAATCACCGATGAGATGTTTTGTCAACTTCGGTTTCTAATTTTGTGTTCATAAAAACTGAAACTGATGAAGCTGTCCCTGATCCCAGAGAAAACATGGTGCCAATACTCTCACTATACTCTGGCCAATTATTTTTCATTAAATAAAATGAGACCATGGTCTTCATCTGTGTTATTCTAATCAACTTCTAATTGAATTTCATGTTGTAATTATACAGTGCTTAAACTAAACAATTTGATTATGGCTGATTAGAAGAACAAATGAAGTGCCAGTTATCTTTTGCTATCATATTTCTTACTCCCTTTCAGTTCCTGAGGTGGCCTCTGTTGGTCTACTGGTCAACCAAAGAGGGAGAAAGTAAATGCTGAGTGATGTTACCGTAAACTTACACACAAGGGATTAGTAATGGACTATATATATGTCACAGGCCTGAAGTTGCTATCTGAATATTGTTTCCTTCCTTAGATGTTCCTTTTTCGCAGCGTGACCATCACCTATCCCGAGGACTTCACTCAGTGCACCACACGTGGGAGTTTTGTGGCTCGCTGGCAGGAAACGGCCTATAACATGTTCACGTTCTGCTGCCTGTTCCTGCTGCCTTTGGCTATCATGATCACCTGCTACACAAGGATCTTCACTGAGATCTCAAAGCGAATGACAAAAGACAACAGTAAGTTCAAATCAAGGCAGAGGCACAGCAAGCCAGTCCGCTGAAATCAGTGGCCATGTATCATTTATGTGGCATAACTGCTACAACATCGTAGATTTTTAGTTTTGACAGATTCCCCTATTTATCAAGTGCTTGGGATAAGCACCACAACAAGAGCTGGGCTCCGTGTATTCCTTGGTTGGTTTATTTGGATGTGCGTTTTTTTGCAATGCACAATGCAAATAACATGCTTTAACAAACTGATCTCTCTTGCCATCCCACCAGTATATTCAAAATGAAAAGCTTGTGGGAAGCTGCCTTATGCATGAATTTACCTTAAATACATTATATTTTGGCCTACACAACCAAAATGGCCAAAATAGACCAGAGTGAGGTTTTTCCATTTTCTTTGCCCTTTGTTCTTAATTTAAAAGTAAACAGATTATGCATTCTTTATTAATATAGCAAAGAAACTCATGAAACTCATGAAAAAAATGTGCTTTCACATCCCTCACAGGGAAAATCTCTGTGATTTTGTAAATATAATAGCTAAGGCAACATACAAACTACACATTTTATTCAGTGACTCTTAGTTACAACAAAGCTGTGCAGCTCAATATTTCCAAAATTTCAAGTTGAACAGGTTAAATTCAAGTTTCACTCACTCCAACCATGCAGATACCCCTCTGCCCAAACACCTATGTCTTTTACATCTTATTGTCTTTTAAATCTTGTTTATATGTCTGCTTAAAATGTATGTAAAGGACTTTGACTGACCTTGTGGTTGAAAGGTGCACTACACGTAAACTTGCCTTGCCTTGCCAAAGTGCTAGTGCAACTTGTTTGAAAAGAAATAGTGAAAGGACAGCGTCAGAGGTTGATTTTTATAATTTGCGCATAAATATGATAAAACATAGAAGGTGATGTTAGCACAAAACAAGGGGTCTAGGAGCTGCAAGAAGACAAATCCAAAACCAATAGCCACCTGGCACGCAGACAGAATCCATACTTTACCTTTGGCTGTAGAAACTGATGGTTGATTAACAGGCCCCATTCATAGGCACTTTCCTCCTCATGTTCTTAAAAGATTTACCAAAATATTATTAGTTCAGTTTGTATGCCTTATAATGAATGAATGAATCCATAACCTCAAGGGAAAAGGGCTTAGATTTCAGAGTTTGATGTAGACATCAAAGAGCAGATTTGGAACAAAACCAGAGCATGAACCTTGTAATACTCATATCTCAAAAAGCGCCGAAATCAAATTTGTTCATGCAGACTTTTGATAAATGGGGGGTGATATTCTTTTTAGGAATAGAATACTTTGATTCGGGGACCCTGGTGCTATAGCATGCATTTATTAAATAATAAAAAAGCTTTTTTGTTTGCATTCAAACCATCCTTTAACGATGTCTCATTCTTGTCCTCTGTTGCTCTTCCAGTATCCACCAATGAAGTGCATTTGCGATGTTCCAAGAACAACATCCCTAAAGCCCGAATGCGAACTCTGAAAATGAGCATTGTGATTGTCCTGTCTTTCATTATCTGCTGGACTCCGTACTACCTGCTCGGCCTGTGGTACTGGTTCTTTCCCGACGACCTGGAAGGAAAGGTCTCCCACTCCTTGACCCACATTCTCTTCATCTTTGGGCTTTTCAATGCCTGCCTGGATCCCATCATATACGGCCTTTTCACCATTCGCTTCCGAAAGGGGCTCAAGAGGTATTACCACAATGCCACCGTCACATCAGACCTAGACAACAGCACAATTACAACTGGTTCTTTTGTGTGTGCTGCCAATTCTCTGCCCTTGAAAAGACAGCTGACCACTGCCGGCCAGGACAGGCCTGGATTATGCAGCGATTCCTGCCGAGCAAAGTCAAAGTCCACCAGAAGCAGCTATGTAACAGTAAGCAGTGATGCAGAAAGTGATCCTGGCCAGTGAGCCCAGAGAGCATGATATGAGGAGAAAACAGGGTGGAATATTTAGCACACTGCTGTCAACTGTGTGGTTCATTCAGTGTTTGATGTAGGTTCCTTGAATATCATATATGTCATGTGATCAATTTCAAACAAGCTGCATGTGTACAAGACTTTTGTATGTGACAAAATACAATTGTTAATTGTTGGAATCTACAGAATCTGGTACATATATTTCCCAGAAGGGGGGAAAGTCTAGACAAACTACACAGATTGTATATCCTTGAAATGGTATGAGCTTCACAGAGCTGCTATTTAAAATGGATGCTTAGATGTTCGGTAAATTGTTATTCCATATCTACTGGATCTAGTACATTGTGTGCTGTTGAAAATGTTCAGGAGAGTAGAATTATTAGAAACCCTCTTCGCAGATAAGGAAATTGAGAGTCATAGCTGTGCTTGTAAACATGCAAACTGGGATTGCATTTCCGGACAGATCTCTTTGGTAAACACATTTCTCGCCGTACTGATGTGTAGAAGTAGGCTCCCCGAGGGAACTGCTGTCGTGTAGTTGGGGATGAGTCACAATGTCCAACAGCTCGCCATTTCTGTCTCAACTAATTGTACGGAGGCAAACTGATGAGATAATGAATACAACCTACCTTCAAAATAGCCTTCATTAACCACATACAAAAATAGAGCATGACTAAGACAAGTAGGTTCAGGTGTATTTCACCGTATTCAGTCCTAGTATGTCCTGGTGAGAAAACACTGACACTTGGCAGTAAAATGTTATTAATGTAATTGTAAATGTAATGTAAATGTAATTATTTCTACATCAGGAGGAATACATTAAATCTCAGGAGCCCAAAAAATCTTTCAGAGTACGAGACATTTAGCAAACATGTCAGCTACCTCTTGAGCAATACTTAAGGACATTTTTTTTTTAACTTTAGGACCTTTAGGATGTCTTAATGACTTAGCCAGAGGACATAAAACATGAAATCCAGCGGCTTGTGAAACAACTCGGTCAGACTACCCTCCAGGGTTTCTATTGGGATCGTCTGTAGGTCACATGCTGCTAAAGTGATTTCAGATGGAGAGGAGCAATGCCAGGACTAAATTGCCTCTCTAAATTGATCTCTGCTTCACCTGTGATCACTGGCTTTTCTTGCAGGTGCCGTACTCCTTTCCAGCACTCTATTCCATCAAACACAAGAGTGGTAAGGTATCAGAAGTCAAGGAAACGCTTCTGAATTTTGATGACCGTGGATTTAAAAAAAAAAAAAAAAATTGATTTTGTAATGCACAGCCAATAATGGTTTCAACCCTGCAAATTTCACAGAATCTAAATCAGTCTTTCATTTGGCTCCACACTGGAAATGAGCAAAGCCTTGTCAGTCATTCATACTGCTCAATCTGTAGCCTTGCTTTTGATGTTAATGGATTCTTCTTCGCAGGAGGGGAAAAAAGGGAGATTTGCATAGAGTGTTTGTAATAATAATACTTAGCATTCCTTGTGAGTATTCAGATAAATGAATGGACATTTCTGGGAAGGGAAGAAAACATGCCCATGCTGACTTCAAATGCAAGCAAGTCACACACACAAAAAAACAAGCATAGACATAAACATATATCTGAAAACAAATTCTCCACACAGCAGGCATTATACAGTACATGAAATACAACGGCTTTTTTTTTTTTTTTTTTACAACTGTAATATCAAATCTCCAAATAATGTGTGACCGTTGGTACCGACCTTAATGAGCCTTTTTAGAAATTCAAATGAGGGGCTCCAGGTGTGTTAAAATCAATATCAATTCCTTTTCATGGCCACCACAGAATAAGCGGATATGACTAGTAAGCACTGGAGAGAGAGAGAGAGGATGTAGCACCGGGAGATAAATAAGCGACTAAAAATGTGTCTGTACTTACTATTCAAGGAATATCAGAGAAGTGCTCAATAAGGTGCACTTTAAATTGATATTTTTAATGCTTGAGAATTTTCTATCACCAGTTTAAAATGAAACCATCCCCTTATTCAACAGGCAGTCGGTGCGGATTGTATATGAATGAGAGGCTGTCCATGACCTTCCTGCTTCTAAGGACATGGAGCCCATTTTCATGTAATTGGTTTCTATTCTCTGATACTTAAAGTGAGGTGAAGTATGGCCATTTTATAGTGGTTGATTATGCTTCCTTGTAATGTGAGTGCGTGTCTTTGTTCGGCAGACATCACACTGGAGCACACACTGCTGCTAACTGCATCCTCCAGTCCCCTGTTTTCTTATGAAAACACGCTCGCTGTCATTAGACCTCCAAGTGCATAGCTAAAGCAGGATTTGTGTCCTTGGTATAATGTGTGCATTCATGGGTAAGATACCGTGGGGAGGACTGGGATTTTGGATATTGTAATATCATGTTATGGCATACATGTTGTCTTTTCCTGGTTTTAAAGGCTGCATTACAGTAAAAGAATGCCATTTTCTGAACTTATTAGAGACTGTCCCAGCTGTTCTGTTATTTGTCTCTACCTGCTTGGTCATTATGTCGATATTACTATTTATCAGAAATCTCTCTCTGTAAATATCTTACGAATGCTCCAATAGTCATCCCTGTACCAGTGTCGATGTTGCGATATTTGGTCAGAGATTGAAGATTTGGTCAGATTGATGCTTGATTTCATTCATATCACTCAGCCCTAGTTTGCAACATGATCCACAAATTTGAGTTTGTGTTGTTCTTCAGCAGAAGAAAAAAAATGTTTGTAAATCAATGTTCTACAATAGATCCCACATACTACAAACTTGCCAGGATAAACACTTCGATATCCTCTAATTCCAGCTGATTAAAAAACAAAATACAACTTGCCAGCCACTAAAATCATAATAACTAATGGCTTCAGTCTTTAAAATCTTCACAGTTCTTAGCTGCTAACTCTTAATCCTTAGCTCATATTTAACTCATATCTCAAATCTAAGTCGCAATATTTTACCAGGCCCACACCAAGAACCATTTTCACAAAAATAACCAGACTAACATAAACCTGCTGCAGTCTGTGGATTTTATTTCACTGTTTTCTTGCTCTTTTCTTGCTCTTGCTTTCTTCTTTTGTTACTTTAAGCTCTGCCTCATTTTCTTGTTTTCACTTTTATTTTCTGCCGTGTGCTTTTGTTTGATTTTATTACCTCATTTGTACTTGTTTCGGTGAAGCACTTTATAATGTTTTGTTTGGAAATATAAATGAAGTATAAATGACGTTATAATTACTATTGATGTATTTGAACATGACATACTGAAATGCACATTAATGAACGTTAAATGTAATTTAATTAAGTTAAACATAGTGACAGATAAATATTCTATTTTCCAAAAATGCTATATCCTATCATTAATATACAGTTTGTTGAATTCAAGTAAAAGGTGCCTGAGGTTGAAATTCATCATACAATGTTTCAAAAACAGCTCATTTGTTGTCAAAAGCATATCTGTTTTGTAAGCAAAGGCTTTAAGATACCTCTGTGCTCTGGATTTTATACACAGTTATCACTCTTTCATTTAATTCCTCATTTTATGCTGTCCATCCCAAGAAATTTAATCCATCTTTCTACCTGTATGCAAAACATTTCTTTGCTGTTATTCAGAAACAGCTGCAGCACCTCTAAGTCTCTGTTGCCTCTGTTGGACTGTCACCACATGCTCCTGCAGCTGCTTCCACGTCTGAGTCGTTGCTCCGTTCCTTTCATTTGCAGTCAGGACTCTTAACATGACAACAAAAAAAGGGATGAGCGCACTTCTCACACTGTATGTGGTTTGCCCATCTGACATGGGAGCCTCTAAACAGAACAATCAAGTGACTCATCAGTGGTTTAACTAATAAACAAAACAATTTGACATTCAGATGAGAGGGAAGGCACAGTGAAACAGAGAGAATGCAAACCTTTGCTGGAGGTAGAGATTGCAAGCGTCCTCAAGAGCAACATAGCTGATTCCTGTTTGCTGTTTTGAGGAGTCTTGAGATGTAGTGACGTACGGCTTGATGATGGCAGACTCTCCAAAATGACAGATGAAGAGCTGACTGAGACAGTCTCCTGTAGAAGAATCACCGTGGCTGAGGATCTGGTCACCTGGGTGAGATATGTCACACTGAGAGCTGGAGTAAATATTTCAATTTCATGCAGCTCCATTAACACTTGTCACAGTGACAAAACTCTGGTCTGAGCAAAGAAAAAAACATGAAAGAATCTGAATAATTATCAGGAGGAGCTCTTTATCTGTGGGTATGAGGGATCAATACCCTGCTGTGCACTTACCTCTTATGAACAGAGTTTGCCGTTTCGTGCTGAGAGCATAAACAGGATCCCAGGGAGTTGCAAGCAGATGAGATGTGGGAGGAATCAAACTGCACACCATGGTTTTGTTGATGACATCTTGGAGGAGCATTTTTCCATCTTTTTGCACCACGAGAGACTTGTCAACCAGCAAGAAAAATAAGATGACAGGACTCAAACAGGTTGAAATTCTAGTTCTTCAGGTAACTTCGTAGGGTGTGATGGCACCTGTTGGCTTCATTTTGGGACAGGAGTAGTTGGGAAAAAATGTGTAATCAAAAGGACCGCCCATTGTTAAGGGAAGGGGTGCAACTCCCCCAGTATGGACTTTTTTTTTTTTTTTTTTTTTTTAAAGAAACTCATTTATTATTAAGAAACTAACTAGTGGACAACAGGTATATTTATCATCAAATCAATCTAGCAGTCCACCTTTTGTAAAGGTCTCCAAACTGACTCTGTACTTAGGCTGCTGGTTAGTGGCCATGAAAAAATCTAAAACAAATGTCCTAGGCTAGTGGCCTTAACATCTACCTCTCAAAAACCCACCAAACCTATTATAATGTTAGCCACGTGTTTTGAAAAATATTATATAATATAAACAAAGCTACTACTATCACATTAATTAACTAGCTAACTTAGCTACATGGTGTTAGCTGGCTATCTATAAAGGCTGATTTGATAGTAGCAGTAGTAGCAGTAATAGTAGCAGTAGTCGTAATCATCATCATCATAAAAATATTTCTACAACCTGTGGACATAAATGTGCTGTGTTGTTATCCACATAATGTCATGAAAGAGTTCCAGAAGTAAAAAAAGGTATATAATGCTGGTAATATTGATATGACATTATTTTAAAATAATGTGTAAAATAGTCTTGATAAGTGGTTACACTACTGACATTTGAAGTGTGCTCAACAATAAACAGTCTTACTTTTTAAGGACTAAATGTTGTTAGATTCCGTAGGAAATGGAAATGTGGGTACTTTTTGATCCATCCATGCATCTAAGGGTTATCCTCTTACCATGCAGTGTTAACAAAAACTCTAAACAATATACTGTAATGGCAAGAATATAAACTAATAAATTACAAAAGAATAGGGTAATAGTCGACAACATAACTCCTACCAATCCCTGCAGGAATGGCACTGATGAAATGACAGATGGGACACCTCCACAGTCTTTTGGCCTAAATAGTTTTAGAAAAATACAGGATTTTCTCATTGGTACATTTCTGTCAAGACATACAGCTATAATAATTTAGACTGCATACACAAATCAGCACATCCAAATATGTTACTGTGCAAAAAAATTGGCAACCTTTCAGTGATCTGCATGGTGGAGGATTCTATTCCCCGTCCTGTGGTGACTACGTGGGTTGCTCCACTCTTACAAACAACCAAAAGATAGACTTTGGCTGGGGCCACAGCCTGGAGGAGCAGGGACTCCTCAGCAGACACAGGTCTGTGGTCCACAAACAGAATCTGTGTGAAAACACTATCTGCTGCTGACAGCACGACAACAGACAGTGGGAGCCCTGATGGAAAAAAGCAGAACAATACAGAAAGTCACTCAAACAGTCTGTGCACTTGTTCAGGCCAGGAATATTCAACAAGCGAAGAGGGTTGTTATATTCGCTTTTCAGTCACAGCTTGGGGAAAAAAGTGTCTGCGTGACTTTTGAAAAAATTTTTTTGGCTTCATAAACACTAATCAGCTGAGTTTATCTTGAGGGAGTCCTAAAAATATCTCACAGCTAACTGAAAAAAGAGCAGGTCAGGATTCAGTGAACTGTGCTTTCATGTGTGTGTGTGTGTGTGTGTGTGTGTGTGTGTGTGTGGTGTTTAACCACATAGTCACAATGCAGACACAGCCCTGCGTGGTCTTAAAAAGACATTAAAGCAAGTGGCTTGCTGTCTCTGTATTGTTTGTCAAGCGTGCTAAAGGTGGTGAGGTGAAGTAAATACGGCTGAGAAAATGTCACCTGTCTGAGATTAGGGGTGGGTAATGCCAAAATAGGCTAGGGCAGAATAAGTGAGGAAAATCAAAGAGAAAATGAGGAAAATACCAGACCCGTGGACTCAGAGGTCAAGGATTTGGTTTGACAATACATGTGTACATTGTAAGGAGCTATTATATGTTTTGCCCTTTCTGTAGCTCTACTGAAAATGTCTCCTTTCTTTGTTTTGTTCTCATCTGTTTTGGAAGGGGTGGTTGAGCTGTCCCAGCTAACTTCACCAGTGTTTCAACTGACATAAAAATGAGTAGATAGTGACACCATTTTCATTTTGGGGTGGATTCTTTATTTAACTTAAAAGTCCAGTGTGCCCACTGTCACGAGATACTATTGTTGATACGGATGGCACTATTAGGAAAAGGGGAAAATGGAATGACTAGGAACACCAACCACATGATGATGATGATTTGGTGAAAGTACAGGGCGGGACCATTACCAATAATAAGTCACATAGTGGGCTTTGTTTTGAAAATGCTGTTCTTTGTATCCTTGTATCCTTGAATGTACACTTTCTATGACACAATAAAGAATTACTAAGAAACTTTATTGTTAAGGATTGGTAATACATTAGCTCACCTAACAGCCTGTCCCAGACAGTCACTAAGGCAGCATCGAGGCCCAGAGATATGTAACGGGTGCAACTACTGACAGCAGAGCAGAGGATTTCATGTGCATTTGGCCACAAAATATCAGGTTCCACATCTGCATTGGAAAGAGAAAAACACCACAAGCTTGATATTCCTGCTGGAGATTGAGGCCTGCTGCTCCAATTAGTATGAGATGAGAAAGTCCACACAAGCCTCCAACAACAGGCTGTCAATAAATTTGTGTGGCAGCCCACTCAATTATATAGATTTGGTTGAGAGCACCCAGCAGAAAAATCCCTAAATGAGTAAATATCCTACCTGGTTTATCCTTTGGTGTTCTGCACAGCAGATACTGCAGAAGATTATGGCTGCCATTCCACCAGACACACAGGGCAGCAGGTAAGCCTACTGAGAAAAGGTTGGAGATTAAAGACAACTTTAACAGGAGCATGGCCACTCATTAAAGACTTGTAAATGCATTTGAAAAGACTGAATGAATGCAATGGATACAAAGCAGTGGAACTAATTATCAGAGCTATACCTTGGTGCTTGTCAAGTCTCAAAACACCTCATGTTATTAATTAAAATGTAAGGCATGCAATATAACAGTGGGAGACTGCTGTATTTTTTTTCTTTTTTTTAGATGGAAAGCTTCTGAAACAGCATTGAACTAAAACTACTCTACCTACTGCTAACAGTTTCATAAATGTGAAGATAGGAGGATTTGACCCATTAAAGACATTAACTCATCACTAAATCACATGAGGCAGAAAACTTTCATGGCATGTTGCACCTCTGGCCAGAACCAATCAGTGATGTGGCAGCAGGTATTTTCAACAGCTGTCAATGGCAAAGTCCCTTAGGCTACATCAACCATTACATGTGGCCTGAAGGGCAACATGCCTGAAAGTTTCAAGCTCTAGAGGGCAGTGCAGCAGATGTCGCTGCTGCTGTTGCCTCAGTCTTTAAGAGCTGCTGCACTGCTGTTGCTGTCCAGACAGATTTCAGTTAAAAACCTAAAATCATTAATTTAAAATGATTTGTTTGCTGGAGATCCGTTAGCCTTGTGACAAACATCAAGACAGACTCTGCATCCTAAACGGCAAAAATGCAGCCTGCTGAGCCAGCGTTCAGAGGCAGGGAGTCTTCAAGTCATATCCCAGTCAGATTTTTGCATAACATGCTGCCTGCTGAGGTGCCACTGAAGGTGTGTAGATATGTCCTATATTAGGATTTAGTAGGATTTCCCACAATCGTTTGTGTCCCACAGACAAGTGAGCCCAAACTGTCACACACCTGCAGCTTGTGTGTAAATGTAATTTACCGCAACTTTAATTTTATTTTTCTAATCAGAAATATGTCACTGAATTTTTTTACCCTTTCACGTTTACCATTTCAAATCCCTTGGGATGAATTAACATATTTGATTATTATTTTAAAATGAAAAACAAACAAACAAACACAAAAAAAAACAGCAAAAGACAAAACAGATGTCATAGAGCAGCATGGACCAGTGGTAATAGTTGCTGTCAAATGTGGTATCTTAGCAACAGCCTTGGTAGTCTAAAACAAGAATCCTTCTAAGGCGGCATGTGTGGAAACGCTGCCTGCTAAGTGCACTGTCTTACTGGGCAGCAAAGCACACGTTCCATCTCTACACCAGTAGGAACCCTGTGAATATCTGCTGCCTGTATATGAGGCTCTAAGAGTGAGTTGGAGAGCAACGATTTGGGTGGAAGAGCCCAAGGACTGACTTGGAGGGAGTATGGAAAGGATGAGGGGATCAATTTGATGTCAGGATTCACCAGTTCTTCCCAAATAAGTGGAGTGAAGTGAGTGGGAAAAAAGGGACAGTGAGAATGCGGAGACTGGAACTGACATTGGAGATGTGGTTGGACATGTAAGGGCTGTCACTAAGGCTGTGGTATGTCATAATGGTCAACCTGGAGCTAACACTGTTGCTGATATTGGGATTGTGGTATGCCATTAAGGTGCGCGCCAGATGGGTGATGAAGAAACTAGAGAGGGTTGTCCATTAGTAGTCCCTCCAAATGTGTTTGGTTGGATGCAATCTGCTCTGAAAATGTGTCAGCATCACCAGAACAGATTCAAGATATTAATGTAATTCACTGTGTTTAATTTGCAAGGTGTGAAAGACCATGTATTCAGTCCAAGCAGCCTGCTAAACTCATTAGTTCTTCTATCAACAGTTGGTAGCAGAATATGAGAGCGCTGAGGGGAAGCTGAGAGGGGAACATGCTGATTTCGCCTGCAGCTAGGAGCAGCAAGAAGAGAGGTTTATAGATAGCAACAGCAGGAGCAGAGCAGGCTGTTTTGATCTGGAGTGAAGTATGGCTTTTTAGGTTCAAGTGGTGTTGTTTTCTTTAGCTCCAAGATCATTTACCTCAAAAAACATTTCCACCTGCAACAGTATTGGAATGCACTGAGCAATTTAGGCCCACCCCGACGATTCTGAATGGTATCACAAATGAAAAGAGCCCACAACTTTTTTTTATCACCTGTCCTCTAATAACGACTTTGGAAAGTGCCACGGTGTTAATCATAATGAAAAAAAAATCTAAGAATTTTACAGCAGGGTAAACACAGAGTGCAAGTGCTGACAACCTGGAGCAGAATATTTATTGCGTTGAGTGGAGTGACAGCTGGAGCAGAAAATAGAAAACCAGCGGAGTAGCAGTTCTGACTGCTATCTCTGAATAGCACTGGTGCAGAATAACTTTTCTAATTGTTGGAGGGTGGGGTAGTTTTTGAGGATTTGTTTTCACTGATGTCCTGTGTGGGAACACAGTTTTGAGTTTCTTTGGGCTCTTCATCAAGCTCATACCAGCAGGTAACACACTCAGTCAGCTTTACAAACCTGGTTGAGACTTTCCTTCACTACGGCCCGGAAACAAACCACAGGGCAGCAGAAAGTGCTTGGTGCAATGTCTGAAAAAGATCAGAGGTCAAGTGTCTAGTGGGAAACAACCTCAATCTACAAAGAGTGCAACAGCCTGGCCATTCAGACTGAGAACCTAAAATTGAAATTAATTAAGGGAGCTCAACTCTTGAAGCGGACCTTCCCCCTTTGTCTCCAAAATCTACAGGCAACTTTAGAAAGCAAAGCTGATGTGTCAATGTAACAAGAAATATGAAAAAAATCCCTTTTTACTATCTTTGGCTTTTTGCACCTAAGCCATTTTCTCCGTTGTCTATGTATTTGAGGTTTCTGGACTTTCAAGCAAAGATATTAGTGTGGATAAATCCCAGAAAAGAAAAAAAATGGCTTATGTTTTATTCAGTAAACGCCAATATCACTGGATGTCTCACAGATCCCTAGCTAGGCACTGTGGCAGGAGTGGAAAGACAAAATCAGCAAGAAGGTAGAGTACATGTTGCCTGGAACAGGGGTTTGTCATGTTCATGTCCTAAGTTCACCTAGATTAAACCAAGGAACTCCATTTGAGGTGATTTTACCCTCGGGGCTCTGATGTGAAAAGATATAATAATTTGAATTAAGTATTACATTGTTTAGATGTCATACTTGAAGACTGAGAAATAGAGGGGTGAGATTAAAACATAAACTTAAAATAATCATTCATATATAAGGTCAAACATTCTAATAAGTTAAATGCTACTGCAATAAAATTAGGCTTCATTTTGTTGAGGATCCCCTGGAAGCCTTTCAAAGACTGCTGGGGGTCCCTGGACCCTGGTTTGTAGACAACTGGCCTAAAAACATACCATGGATAATTTGATTCCTTTGAGTCCATTATGTTGTCTGAGATCATCCAATTTGCAAATACCAGTTTCTTCCTACAAATGGTGGTGCACATCTCATTTGCTTCGTATCGCTACCTATGTATCATTTTACACTCTAGGCACTTAACATTCAGTATGCAGGAATATTGCAGTAACATCCACATGTGGTTAAAATTAAACTTCAGTTGTTCTCATTGATAGCACCATACACTGTAACACTGATGAGGTTTTATCCTGAGTGCTTTATCAGCCACTTTCAATATTGTACTGTAATTTCATTGGTATGACACATTATTTATTTTATAGACTTATAGTAAACATTGAGGGCATCTCATAGACTGAAGATAAAAATGTGTTAAACACATTTTTATCAGCAAGCAAAGCTATCAGTGGAAGCAGCTGATGTTAAATGCTGATGTCATCTTTGAAATCTTGACTGTACCTCATTTCTTTTGTTTTGTCCGTGTCAGTACTAAGGTACTTCCTAAACATGGACCTAAACACAGCATCCTGCTCCTCCCACTGGTGACTGCTGATCATGTGGTTGCGCCCAGAGCCAAACACTTTTCCATGGCCTGTCTTCTGCAAAACCTCAAATGGACTTTTCAGTGTTGTCCCTGTCAAACAACAGATCAAAGATATTGACGCTTATGTATTGACTACTGCATTCTCAACACAGATGCGTTCTGTTACTCGTGCTTGTATTTCCAACAGCGAAATTACCATTGTATGAAGACCAATGCCTTTAGGAGCAGAGAGGAAACAATTAATCTATAGTCTTTAAAGAAAGATATGAGCAAGTGACCACCTACAGAGACACATTCATGCACGTACATACACACAGGACTCTTTTTTCAATAATGACCCCTTTCTTACAGAAGTTTCATTGAGTCTGCTGTAACCTTCTGCTTGGCTGCTTGGTTTGGAAAACTGATTGGAAAACAGTATTACTAAGGTGGCTAGAAAGGTCATTAGCATGAACCAGGCCCAGCTAAACCAGGTCTATAGCAAGCATGTGATCAGGAAAGCTAGAGCTATCCTTGGCTGCTACAGATGGCCTTCGAGTTCCTGCCTTCAGGACGTCGTCTCAGAATGCCTCACATGAGAACAAAGACAAGGAGAAAGTCGTTTGTCCCAGTGAGCATAATCTTACTAAATTTGCACTGAGAATAGTTTACCACAGCATCTTGTCAGAAAACTTACTCCATTTGTGCAAGCAGGAATAAAAAGCAAAAGCAAGCAAAAAAACAGCACTTACAAATAGAAGAAACTTGTACTTTGCATTGGTAATTCCTCCCTTTTTATGATGCTCTCTCAGTATTTTTTATTTTTTTTTATTTATTTAAACTTTTTAATGTGTCGTAATGAATCATTGTGTTAATTTATTAGCGTATATTTCAACCCCTGGCTGCAAATTCCCCTTAGGGAACAAATAAAGTTTTAATTGAATTGAATCAATACCCCTATTTCTCTACTTGCATACAGAAACATACGCACGCACACAAACACACACACACACACACACACACGAACACACACACACACCCACACAGGGTTTCTGTTCTAATATTTTTCTAACATGCTCTCCAAAGACCCAAACCACTACAAATCAAGTACATGCACAGCATTACAAAAAGTTGAGGGACATGCAAAGACTGAGGAACAAAACATGCAAGGTGGTGAATGCCCACAAGACAGTAGGAATAAACATCCAGCACTAAAAAAGCAAACAAAAACACAATGCATTCAAATACCCAAGTGTAATTCTGTCCAATTGCACTATCCATGTTGTTATCGAGACATTTCTTGCTCTCAATAAAACTGTACCTGCTGGGACTTTAGGTGGCTTAATCTTCATTAGTACTGTAACTGAAGACCATTTCACATCTGAAGCTCCAGGTGGATTGTCTGCCTGAAAAAAGATTGGTGTTTTTAAATTCCAGTTGTCCAAAAACCAATGTGCTTAACTTTGCAATCTGGCAGCAGTTAATAATAAATACACTGCAGATAGTCACTTTAAACTAACATCCATTAAACATGTACAGCTTCACATATATCTTTTATAATAGTAAATGTAACATGAACATATTATGAGGAAGTGACTATTCAAATGGTTGATGATGCTCAAAATTTTCATAGTTAATGACAAGAGCAATTACATCAATGCTTAATACACAACAACATTTAAACCAGCTCACTGATTAAACTAACAGTACCTGTTTGTGTGATGCTGCCAGCTCTAAATCTTTCAGCCATGCTTCTAAGGGGAAGCGATAGACTTCGAGCCAAAGTGCACCACCGCCTGATAGGGGATGTGAAAATTATGTGGTTCAGGAGTGTGGAATGCAAAACCTTGAATTAAAATCAAATACAGAGAAGATCTCAACGGAAAGTAAAGACCTTACAACTGATTGATGCAGCTCCGTAATCTCCTCCTTTAGATAGTTCAAATGTCATGCAAATGCTCCTTTGGCTGATATCTTCCTGGTGACATTGAAAGGTTTTTCTTGGCATCACTTTATTTTTTTGATCAAATAAATGCAAAAATGGCAAACAATATGTAATAAAAGTGTATGAGAAATTTTGCAAAATGATTAAAAGAAACTGGACACAGGCAACTTTAACAGTATCACTTGAAAAATAATTTGTTCATTTGCGATCAAAGTGGAAATAAACTTTTCTCTGTTACCTCTGCCTTTGACAAACAACAAAATATCACATTTGCAAAAATACAGTATATCATCAGGCATTTCTCAAGTGTCTCATGCATTTCAAAACACACGGATGACACAATTGGCTTTCATTCTGTATGAAAGTCTCTACTCACTCAGCCCACCCATCCCTGTAACAATCAAGTTGAGCACATACGAACAATACATACCGTGTCGTTAATAACTTTGAGAAGGTGAATGTTTTCAGCGTGATATGCAAAGACTCTTGCAACACCTGCAGTGACAGAAAATTGAAGCTGGTCTTAGCATGATGACAGATTTATTTGAAAATATAACATTTCTTTGTTTGCTTTGGGGATTCAGTGACCTGATGACACTTGGAACAGGAGGGATGTCAATACGACAG
>OMLB01033996.1:2957-17820 GCA_900302555.1 Myripristis jacobus
GAAAAATAAAACATGTCGAGCCACATCACAATTCAGTCTTGTTCAGAAGTCATATTTAACTCCTCATGGCGACGATGTCGTTGCAGACGGCTCTGATGGCTGTTTGAGTGAGTGAGGATTTGGGCGACTTCGGTCCCTTACACTTGGCTCCGTTCACCAAGCTGACATGGGAGAGGAACAGCTGGGCTGATGTGGCTCCACTCCACAGCTCATGGATGTACAGTGACAACAGAAACAGCCCGGCTTCTGCAAGGGAGGACACGTGGGGAGAAAACATGCTTGAGTAAACTGAACAATGGAAGAATGTGCACACCTGAGGATTACAGGTACACCTGAAGAAAGCCCAAGGGCCGGGATTCAAACTGATATCTCATGTATTTATTGACCTCAATAACTAAGTCTTCAAGTGGCAGTGCTGCAGTAAATTAGGGTTAGGGTTAAATATGAGAGCAATGTGCAGGCGGAAAGCAAGCAGTGGTCCAGCATCTTGCTCAGGGACACTTGAGCAGGACACAAAGACAACACTGGGCGTTATGGGATTGAACCTGGGACTTTTTAATTATGGAATGGTTTCTCTATCATCAAAGGGTTGGAGTGGCAATGCACCAGATGTCTTTTGTACATGAACACAGAATGCAGTGAATACAGTAATGTTTTGTATCCACAGTAAGTAAAATATTGAAAGCAAGTCTACCCGTGTTTCTGTGCAGCTGTGTATGTGCTGTTCATTGTGCATTGGTAAGTGTCCAGTGATAGAAAGATATGGTTAAAAATAACTGAATAAGGAGGTATCCTCTTACCACTTCTGGACTGATCATGTGTAGCATCTGACTGGCACGCACAGAGCACCTGACCCAGGTCATGTGGAGTTTGGCCTTGGGTCTCTAAGAGCTGTATCATAATGTCGGTGAACAGCTGCAAAGTCTCCACTCTTGCTGAGTGAGTGGCGGGACACTGGGCCTCAGCGGCCTGATGGTAGAGTCTGAGGAGGTCGGCTCTGAGGCCAGGGTCGCGCATCACCGCTTCCACGATGTCTTTGTGTCTCACCACAGCCTTGTCAAGCCACTGCAAAAAGGCTTTGGTCCTGCTGTCATCATAGGAGCCCTCGACCAAGCAGCTCAGGGACCATTTGGTGAGCAGGTGCGCAGTGTCGCTGGCCAAACAGCCCGGATCCTGACGGCTCCTCGGTGGGGCCAGTTGGGGTGAAGTGAGTGGACACACGGGCTCCCAGTGAGCCAGGATGCTGCTGAGGTGAGGTTTACATTCAGTCAGCAGGGTCTGCTCTTGTTTCTCTGTCTCGGCGTCGTCTGCCAGGTCTTCTTTGCGTGCGCGGGTCTTTGGAAAGAAGCCTTTACCTCTGGTCTTATCTTTTCCCGTCCCTGAGAGGCAACATCAACAAAACTATGTTTATCCCACGTCTCACATGAGGAGAAAGATTAATTACAAAGGCAGACAATATCTCTAATGTCTCCACTGACCATGAGAAAAAAACTATAAATAGTGCAGCCATATAATGTGACTGTGCGTCACGATGTTAACGCCTGCGGGGAAAAATATTTTTCTATGCCCCGTCAATAAGAAGAACAGAACACAGGGTCAGCCACAGAGCAGCTCTCTTGTAGCAGGTACAACTCCAGTGTTGCTCGGGGGGACTTGAGCACAGTGGATGCTTACTGACATGGAGACTTGACTATGCAGCCTCTGGGAGAAGGCAGCAAAAGGTCATAAAAGACAAAGATTTCAATATTTTATGCAGTCAAACTTCAACATATGTAATTTGACTCTTAGGGCGAGCATTCTTAATAAGGCAATGCAGAAAAAAATATGTGTATCATTGAAGGTGCTCTCAAGTAAATAGGAAATCATGAACCCAAAAACTTCGACCTGATGAAGGCCTATGATTTAAAATTGTGCCGTCCTTAAATACTAATGTGTTCAAGGCTTTTTATGCACTTCAAGAGTTGCCCTGGACTGGATTCATATTCTTCTATTAGAATAATTTAAACAGAATGAGAACAACTACAGTGCTCAGAGAGCTGAGGAGCTGTGGCCAACCAACCAAAAAAAAAAAAAAGCAAGCCCTCAGCACTCTCTCATGCGTTGTTTTGTACTCAGTTGCTTTTATCTCCTTTCGGTATCAGTTCTGTTACTATCAAAGCCCCACAGAAGCCCAGTGTGGGCCAACTTCAAGAAAGGAGAAGCTCGTTCAGAGTGAAGTGAAGAACTGTTGAATCATGACGCCACAAAAACAATGCCTAATTATGTCACAAAGCATCCTAGAAGATGGAAGATGGATCTAACTGAGCTGGCACGAAAATATTTAGGCCAAGCTCCTCAGAGTGTGACAGGGGTTGAACTGAGAGGATCTTTGCCCTTGTTGCTGAATATACATATTACCATAAACAGCAGAGAGTGATGCAAATGATTCTTTTTGCACATGATCTGCATTATCCTTTGTACATTAGGGCACATGCCATGATCAGGATGGACATCCGGAGTTGAAGGACACTCTCACTCCTCGCACACCCTGTGAACCGAGAGTTTATCAGGACTCACCCATCAGGTCCTTCACTTTGTGTTTTTCGGACAGACTCTGTAGCTGGGCCAGCAGTGTCGCGCTGCGGGACACGGAGGCCCAACACTGGAGCAAAGTGAGGGCTTCAGTCGAGGAGAGCGCCTGGGGGCGGAGTGTGAACCGGTCAGCCTGTTTGTTTGCGCCGAGCGCCGTCCCACGATGCTCCAGCACAGAGCCCAGAGTCTGCAGGAAGACGGCGAGCTGTGCGGCCTTCACGCCCAGCCTGACAGGACGACAGCAAGCAAACACTGCAATCCTCGACCGCAACTTCACATTTACTGTGTGTGGTGCTGGGCTGACGTTTCAATCAGTTGTTGATTCCAGCCCAGTGTGAAGTAGTGGGAGCTTTAAGAAGGAGCAAGTTCCAATGCAGTCTTGGAGCAGAAATCTAAAAATACCTTTATTGTTTGATGACTACCTCTTCAGAATAAACTACATACAACTCCAACACGTCTTAGCCTGTCTGAGGCCACCGTCAGGGCGTAACGCTCTTCAGCGCTGTTGTCTGCCTCATAATTAATCATGTGTGCTGCTCCCTGATGAAGGCCACCAAAACATACGGGCAGCTGTTTTTACATATTCTTTTGAACCGGCCATGGAATATTCTAATTACTTTTGCAATTAAAGTGTGCTATGGAAGTCGTTCCGTTTTCATTAAGCAGCAACCTCAAGCCAAAGGGCACATTAAAACAAATGCCTCCACACACTGAAGCCCCAGTGAAGCAATCTCTAGCCTTTCTTCTTCCGAATTAAAGATTTATGCCGGTTTAATTAAGTGGGCTTACATATTACCAAATTAATGATGACTAAGTATGGAAGTACCCTGTCCGCAGTTTGCTCTAAATTGCTTTGTAGCTGTGGTGGTTGGGGATAATTGTTTGGCTTTGTTTGCACAACCGTGGCCTTTTTGGTCACAGGTTTGATTGTGCTGCACTTTGCAACAACATAACCATCATCATTTGGATCGGTTATATAGATCATAATTTCTCTGAGAGAGAGAGAGAGAGAGAGAGAGAGAGAGAGAGAGAGAGAGAGAGAAAGAGAAATGGAGAGGGAGAAGGGAGGGGTGAGAAAGGCCTAATTCTCAAGCAGGCAAATCAATTCTTGCCCTTACCAACCCCGAGTCGCATATCAAAGACGATCCACGAGATTTCTTACCGGAGGTGTCTCATGATGCTCGATGTCACGCACAGGAACTCGTTGATGAGCGGCAGAGGGAGACACTTGAAGCTCTGAGGTGTGTCCTCTTTCGATGAGGAGCTGCTGGTCCCATCCACACGCTTGTCCCTCTGCCCGAGGTTAGCAAACCACAGGACATGGAGCAGATCTATGACAGCGCCGAGCAGATGCTGGTCCACATGCCTGAGACGGACAAAATGCATACCTTTAAACAGACAATACACGCTGTGATCGTGCACGGTGATGTCGTAGTATGAATGAAAACGTGAATGGCAAACTGAGCCACATCCTCTGAGCTGACCTTCTCTCAGCCAGCTGCAGGATCCAGGTGAGCAGCCCGCAGCTCTTGGAGAGGTTGTAGGCGGCTTTGGTCCCGCGGGCTGCCTGACACAACACCCTGATGATCAGAGCCTGGTGGAGCGCACACACACCACAGATGAGTGTTGAACAGCAGTGCGACGACAGTGTGTTGTGAGATTTGATTTGATAGCTGCCCCTGATACTTTTAATTCAGTAAAATTCTGAACACAGACTACTGTAATTAAATACTATGATTTTACTGTATGAGGCATAATACTCAGATACTGCACTTCAGTTATTTCTTCCTTTACAGAGTTCATCTCAGAGCTTCAGTCATCTTTATCCCTTTCTTTAAAAAGTTCACATCAAAAAAGTCTGCCTGACTCTTTGTCTTCAGTGATCCCTTTCCTTAAAAAGTGCACTTCACAAAGTCAGTCATGTTTCTTGCCTTGAGTTAACCTTCTCTTTTAAAAGTTCACTTCAGAGCCTCAGTTATCTGTCTTGAATTCTCCCATTTTTTTTCTTTTTTTTTTGTCTTGACCGAGTTCATTTTAAAGAGTCAGTCATCTGTCTTCACTTTTGATGTCGGAGCCCGTTTCCCCACAGCAGGTACCTGGCTGTGCTCGTCACACAGGGGACTGCAGCCGAAGCCTAACAGGCTGTGGAAGATGCCCTGTTGGTTGCACAGCTCATAGGAGTATTGATCGGTTACACCTTCCCTCAGCACGCTCAGGATCCACTCCCGCTCCATCTTGTGCTGCAGAGATAAACAAATAAATATCAATCAATCAATAAATCATATTTGATTTATAAAGCACCTTTCAAACAAATGCATGACATGCAAAGTGCTTTACATCTTGACTGACAAATAAGCATAAAATAAGAAGAAAAAGGACGCGGAGAACGATGCACACTCATAAAATATGGTTAATTAAAAAAATAAAAGATCACGAAATAAGAATAATCAGACAAGAGAGTGAATAAAAAGATTTCAAACAATAAAAACACGGCAATAATAAAAACTCAAGAATAAGATACTGAATAAAATATAAAAGCAATAAAAAAAATAAAATAAAATAAACACAAAACATCAGTCACACTGTCACATCTGACCCCAGTTCACAGAAACAGATGACGTCGGTCTGAAAACACCCTGAACTCAGTAAAGCAAACTACAGATGAAGGTTGAAAGCTGTTGATATAAGCAGAGTCTGCATGCGCTGTCACTCGTTGGGCAGGGTTACCGTCATCAGCTGGGATGAATGATTTACAGAACAGGAAAAAAACAACAACAATGTTTTACAAGCAGCGACCTGTGACGCCGTACCTCCAAGTCAAATCCGTAGAAGAGCTTGAAGAACTCGGGGACCCGCCTCAGGTCCAGACTCTGATGCGACAGCAGGAACTTGTTTATCACCACGTACATGTGCTCCTCTGGGAAATCAGGAGACACACAAAATGAAATGACACCGCCGCGTTTCCTGTGGAGGAAACTGGGCCGCTGCCACAGAAAAAAAAAACTGGACTCTGGTGTAGATGCTGTGTCCCTGTTCCTGTGTATATTCTGTTTGTTGCTTTTTCCAAATCTGACTAATACAGAGAGAAAAAAAAAAAAAAAGTCACGTTGACCAAAACAGCTCTTAAGCAAACATCTCTCTGTCAACACACCCGTGGGCCAAATCACACAGGTCAAAAGGTAACTTTGTGGTAAGATTTCTGCTTCACTGTGTGTGTGCGTGTGTGTGTGTGTGTGTGTGTGTGTGTGTACGCACCAGGTTTGAGCATCTGCTGGGCTACTTTGGAGATGTACGTGGTCAGGACGAACGGGAGCCTTTGATTCTGCTGCCGGATGCCATTCTTCACCATGTCCATCAAGTAGAGCAGCTGAAAACAAAAAGGAGTCCATCAGTATTTTCATGGCGAGTGTCTAAAATAATCATCTAAGTCATTTTTTCAGGTTTTTCAGGAGACACAAAAAACTTCACCAAAAATTAACGGTATGATATTTATTGAAAATTTCACTCAAAAAGGTTATAAAAAAGATGATTACTGACTAAACTGACTAAAAACAATGTCAGTCAGTTATGTAACATAACAGAAATAAATGACTTAGGCAGTTGTAATACGTTATATGCCAATGTCATACTAAACCTCATCAATTATCAATTGAGGATGAGCCCTGGATCATTGAAATAACTTCACTGGCAGGGAAAATTTTCTTTCGTCTTGACACCGCTGCCATCTTGAAACACTTAAAATAGCCTAAAATAGCCTAAATAACGTAAAAGTCACATTTGAGAAGTCACATTTTCTTTTGACTTGGGCAAAATAAAGCTGCCTCAGTCACAGTTTTGACATGATTCAGGGGTAGAATGGCACGATCTGTTCAGCTGAGGATGCTGGCGATTTTACCAGAGGTGGCCAGCATCAAGAGGAGATGAAAAATGACTGAGGTGATTATTTCAGGAAGGTGTCGATATGTAATATCTGAATGCACGGTGACATCTCCCTACCTGTCTTCTCTCTCTAAACCGAGCCCCCTCCAGATGCTGGCAGTAGGAGCTCAGCACGTGGTACCCCGCTGCTCGCACTTTGGGGTCGTAGCTGCTGAGGGCCATCACGGTCACTCCGAAGGCGTGGCTGGACACAAACTTCTGACAGTCGATCACACACTCTGCCGCACAGAGAGAGAGAGGGAGAATGTAGTTATAAGCACTAGCAGCAGAAAGCTATTTAATGCAGTGGCGATGCGACGGTGACATTCGCCCACCTGGCCGCAGCATGGAGCTGAACAGAGGCAAGAGGAAACAGGGATCGTACAGATTCCCGAGGTCCTTCCCGTCATTTTCATCGAACAGCAGCTCCTCGCCCTCCTAAAGCAAGAGCAAAACTGTGATAATTAGGTCACTTTTCCATAATAATGTAATTCTTATGCAAGTAAACAAGACTTAAGCGCCAACCGGAGGGATGATCTTGCGTCTCTGAGGGAAGCGTTCGACGGTGCGCAGCATCCTGTCGGTTTTCAGCAGGGCCAGCAGCTCCTCGGGGCTGGCGTGTTTCCACAGAGACGCTCCCAGGCTTTTCCTGGTCTTATGGTGCTCCACTGCCGCCGGCCCCCACAGGAACGATCTGGAACGGACGACACACGCCGACAGCTCGCATCGCAATGCAAACACAATGCGTCTATCGCGTTAACGCACAAAATCAACGCGACTCACTGAAATTCCAGAAGACTGACGTCGTTTCGTTCGTATTCCCGGAGAAGCAGCAGCAGTTTCTGATCTGCAAAATCAAAACGAGACGTGAGAGAGGGGAGACCTGCGAGGGCGTCCGTGCACGGAGCCCAAAACGCCGATCTTGGACTGAAGGTTTCACCTGAAGCGCTCAGCGTGGCTCCGTACGCTCCCAAAAGCACGACAAAGTGACTGATGTTACACACTGCTGGGCATTTCTTCACCAGACAGAGGAGAAGGGATATGAGCGCTTCTGCAATGACAACAAAACAAAGTGTGTTTGTGTTTTATGTTATGTTACAGCTCTGATATGTCACGTATTTTAAAGGCATCCCCTCACACAGCTACCTTTGGCCTGAGACCCGCTGGCCTCCTCGTCGGAGTCCAGCATGGTGGGCAGGAACAGAGAATGGCTGCTGATCATCATGTGCACGGTGGATAAGGGCAGCAGATCTTTGGGGAGGCCGCTGCCGCCGTACATCCGTCC
Organism: Myripristis jacobus; assembly: GCA_900302555.1. Classification (NCBI taxonomy): domain Eukaryota; kingdom Metazoa; phylum Chordata; class Actinopteri; order Holocentriformes; family Holocentridae; genus Myripristis; species Myripristis jacobus. Next base: position 10,732 of record OMLB01033996.1, read on the forward strand.
CAACAAGTTCCCCAAGGCGTCAAGGAAGCGGCGGTCCCTGTAGCGATACCTTCGATGGAAGAGTATTATTTTAGCTCATCCGTACAGATCAGTCACGACAACACGCCATGCATCAAAAAGAATCAAGTCAGGCAGCTCACTTCAGTCCGCTCTTGACAAAACCGTTCCACTCAGACGCGGCGACGTCTTCGGCCTGAGTCTGAGGCAAAAAAGATTTTCAAGAATTATACGATGCATGAAGTGAAATTCTGACATCCCAAAAAAAACCCTCTGTGTCAGCGAAGATAAACTCACCAGAAGTTTCTGCAGCCTCTCCAGGACGCTCTCCTCCTGAGCCGACGGGGAAGCTGCTTGATCTTTGGAGTGACAGTAAGAGGAGGTCAGCCACTTGAGGGCGGCAGTGACGACGGACTTCCTCCACGTCTCCTGTTCATCCGGACGATCAGCCAGCTTCTCAGACACGGCGTCGACGAGCTGCCATCTGAAGGAGCAAACAATTTAGGAGCGGAGTTCTGACATGAATAATGCACATGAATAATGTTTTTTTGCTGACATGGTGCATCCTTAGGAATATTCTGAACAGACGTTACCTTCCAACACCGTCTGCTCTCTGAAGGGCTGTCGGCAGGCTGGCGATCACGTCTCTGATGTCGCTGAGCTTTGCAGAGAGCTGGATCAGCCCGGCGAGAGCCTCGGCGTGCTGGGACAGGGAGTCGCTCGTCTGACCGTCCAGAACCGAGCAACACAACCTGGCCAGCAGAGCTTCCCTGAAGGCTTTTAAAGCTTTGGTTTGCACTACAGGGTGTGAGCACAACAAATAAGCACGTGCAGAAAAGAAAAGATAAAAGAGGAAGAGAAGGAGGAGAGAAGGGAGATATAAGTTCTAGTGTATCTCTAGTGTCTAGTCTATTTTTTAAACTATATTTATATAAGGATGGTAAACTGAAGTTACATTATGGTACAAACCATCTTTGGGCCTTGCAGGATCCTCCCTACTTGCCACTTGTAGGTAAGTGTTGATCAGTGGAAGAAAGGCTTCTGTCTGGCCTGAGAGCTTCTCCATGTTCGCCGGCTCTAGACACCACAGCTCGAAGCGGAGGCGGTGTGTGGAGCAGTTCTGCAGCAGGAGGGCGCTGATGGCCTGCGTGGCCGGGCGAGGCTGCTGGAGGCAGTGCAGCAGCACGTCCGCGTGGATCAGCTTGGCGCTGCCCGGCTCACCGGAGAGCGTCTGCAGCAGGAAGGCCTCCAGCGCGGGGCTGGAGCAGGACAGGAGCAGGGCGCCCAGGCCGTGGAGGTGCGCCTGGGACAGAGAGAGGCAGTGGTCCTGGGAAGCGCCGCTGTTGCACTCTGTGAGGACCTGCAGCGCCGCATGGCCGTATGCGCTGAGCTCGGCCGGGGCGGTGTCACCGCCGGGGCCGACGAGGCTCTCCTGAGGAAGGAGGAGCAACGTGGAAACCAGTTCTCTCAGACGAGTGGGGTCCATGTAGCTGTGGACGGCCAGGAGGGCTCGGAAAGGCCGGGACTGTCTCTCGGCAGGCTGGGAGCCCTTCTCCAGCAGCTCCTTGAGCACAGCTTTCTCCACAGCCTCCAAATAGTGACTAACAAGCTCTAGGTGGCCCAACTCACGAAGAGCGGGGGCGCTGGTCTTCAGCAGGGCCAGGATGTCGTCGCTCAGCCGAGCACACAGCTGCTTCAGTCTGACAGGTTTCAGAGTGTGAGGAGGCAGAGCAGCCAGCTCCAGAGCCAGAAACCACTGCTCCAGACACGGGTGCCTGAAGATGGAGCTAAATGCAGCAATGAGGGTCTGAACACAGAGGGTGTCATATTAGTCACAGTAACTCAAACAACAATACAAACAATCATTAGCACATTTCACAGAATTTATTTTTTTTCTCTCAAGAGACATCAAATTAAAATTCAACCTCTTCCCCGACCTGCTCTTTGTTGGTTTCTGCTGCGGACAGCTGGTGGATTTCCAGGAAGAGGTCTGATCCCTCCTGCGAGCTCTCTGCCACTGGCTCACATTTTGTGGTATCCTCAAAGCCTTGTAACTTGGCAACCACATCCTGGAGTATCCCCATTAAGGTCCTTAAGACCGCAGTTCCCGTGTCTTTGGAGAACTGCGCGGAAAAAGGGAATGATGCAACTGTCAGAAATATGATTTGATTGAACCTTTTACTAAAGATGAGCCGCAGAGTTTACCTTGTAAACAAGTTGGAATTTTTTTTTTTTTTAACATTCAAAATTTCACTCACACAGCATGCTGTTGGAGCCGTTTGTTAACTATGCTGAAGAAATGTAACACCCTCAAAGACATGCATAAAACTTTAATTTTTAACATTTACATCCAACTGCAGAGACTGAGTTTCTTTCCCCTTCATTTGATGGACAGGCTAAGCTGCCGGCTAAAAAACAAACAAACACATTTGATAGTGTTTTTGTTGTTGTTCAGGGACCCACTGTGCTCATTAGCTCTCCACAGTTAATCTTCCATCTTTAACCGGTTTTCTGCTCTCACCGTGCCAAAGTTATCCACTGTGGATTTGACATAGAGCAAGATCTGCCTGACCACCACCGGAAACTCAGCCATCGTCATGGCAGCCAGAGACGCGTCCAACTCTTTCCTGAAGGTTTCCTCGAGCAAGCAGTCGGGTCCTTTGCAATACGCGGCTTTTATCATCGCAGTGAACGAAGCGGGACGCGGCGATCCTTCGGAATGGTGTTCGGAAAACTTGAACTGCGAAACATAGAGGAGAAATTAATTATCACAGTTGTAGAAATGAATATCAGCCACTTTAATATCAACAGTGTTGTGCTTCAGAAAACTGACCAGCTCCTCCTGGCTCTGCTGTGGAAGCCACTTGGAGTAATAGCGGTGAAGATGCATGACGGAGGGGTGAGGAGCCGCAGAGCGCTCGGACGACAGCAGCTCTTTATCATGCTGCAGCAGAGCCAGGCAGAGGGGGAGCGGCTCCCTCTGACAATGCAGCACGTCTGACAGCACTGCAGACAAGTACTCATACACCACCCCTGAGGTACAAAAAAAAAAAAAAAAAAGACGTGATAATTAACATCTCAACAGAATCGCTATCCATCCAGCCAGGGCTGCCACTCCGTGTTTGATGTGAGATTCCCTGACTTTTACGTGACTGAAATGTTGAATTTCCGTGACCTGAATAAACTCAGGAGGTGAGTCGACACTCGCAGGGAAACTTCTGCTGCGCTGCCCTCTAGGGGTTGAACCGTTCTGGCCACGCCCACCCCCGTGATGGGAGTGCGCAGGTAACTTTGCCACTGACGGCGGCTGAAAACACACCTGCCGTCACACCGCTGAGTGGGCGTGGTCAGGGAGTGCAACATGCCAGAAAGGTTTTTTTTTCCTTTGACCAAAATTCAGATTCAGAGGTCTCAGTGTCGTTCAGGAGAATAAATCTGCATAGCTTTTTTACTTTGTCAATATGTCAATGATTGTCAATAGTCAATATGATGGGAGATAAATATAAAAATAAATATATAAACCTCCATTTTTTTTTACATGGAGGTTGACTGAATTTCATGATATTCCACGACTTGTCCCAAGGATTGATTAAATTACTTGACTTTCCATGCCTGTAATAAAATTTCATGAGCCACTAGAACCCTGTTTATACCCATGAACGGCATAAAGGACAGAGGGAGGGAGGAATCATTTCTAATCTGTGAAGAACCCACTTCAGGTACACAGTCACATTCAAATAAGTCACTATGGCCATACAGCACACACACTCTGGATGCAGTGTGTTTAAAGCCGCCTGCAGCTGAATCTACAGTGCGCATTTATCGTATATATGGCTGGTATATCTACTGTTTCACAGCCAGTGAGCTTAGTTTCTATCTTTGCAAATGTTCCCTTGAATAAATAGCAGTCAGTTGGCATTGTAAGTGCTTCTCCTCTCCACCTTTTTCATTTGATGCGTTTCCTGTTTGCCCTACTTGAGGCAGATTTGCTTTACCCTTATCAGCAGGCAGTTTGTTGCGGGCCTCCAGGGCAGCAGGTACCACCGCGCTGAAGGGGAACGTCTGGATAATGAGATCATCAGTCAGCGCCGGCCCAAAGTCCTCCATCTCGCCCTCGTTGCCCTCCATGATCACGTCCAGCATGTCTAGCACGTCTGGAAGAGATCGTCAGAGCGGGAGAGAGGCCACGCGTTCACACGGGTTTGTGATTGTGTTTGTGACGTGCGGGAAAACATGAGCGGCGACGGCTTCCTTTATGCTCTCACCATCGATGTGTGACACCGGGATGCTGGCAGCGTCCGCCTCCTGGTGACTCAGATTAGCTTGCAGGTAGGCTGCCTCCTGGACCAAGCTGGCAACTTTATCTGTGTATATGTGAGAATTGCACACCAACCTCCCCAGCACCTGGAGAGCGACCAGAGAATTCAGGGGGGAAAAAAATCTAAATTGCAAATTCTTTCTGGGGGTTCTTTCTGCATTATAAAACTGCGGGCATATTAGTGACAGTCTTAGCGAGCTGTAGGCTGCTTCTGTGACTAAGTCATGTGGGCTGCATTATGAGCGTATTATAGGAGCCAAATGAAGCAGCAGAACAGACTGAATCCCTGAAGTCAGCTTCCTGCAAGCAGCGGTGATCGCCTAGCAACCAGCAGCACCACATAAATAGTCAAAGCCGTGCATTGCTTAGCAAATCCATTAAAATGTACTTTTTTCAATATATGTAATATCTCATAATACTGTCTCTTATGTGAGACAAATTATGTGGAAAATAATATAGGGGCTTGGTGCATATGATAAGGGAAAGACAAGAGGTGGGTGCTTCAAAGCACATTGCATAATATCAGCGTCTGGGATTTTAGCACTGTACTGAAAATAGTGTCATTTTTATAACTAAATATAATAAATAATAATAATATATAATCACTCTCAAATCACAGGAAATGCATGTTCACATCTGCCGGATAAGATGCATTGAAATTGTGCCCTGCATCTGACCATGTTCGTTCAATCTGGAAAATGCCATGTGTCTGGGAAGTAATTAAATAATTTTCCAATTAAAACAAGTCATAACAAAATCATTTTTAGTCATTGCACTTCTGAACATTTCCATAAGAGCAAAACAAACATAACCGCTGTGTATTGCTGCCAATTGTGTGTTTATGTTTACTGGTCTGGTAATTAATTTTTATCTGAACTCCTATATCGACATAAGTGCATTAGCTCTGAAATAATTAACCTCATGTTCCCTTTTCAGCATTCAGTCCCAAAATCACTGGGTTATTATTAATTCTACATGAATAAGGCTGTTTTTTTATGTCCTGGAATGCTGAATTGTTCGTTTCTGATCACGCCACTGAAGCGCAGTCGGTGGATGCAACAGAAAACTCACCCGCTCTAGGAACTGGATCACCGTCTCTTGCTGGCTTGGCTCGAGTCTGGCCAGGTGGTTGAGCCACAGCTCCAGTTCGGCCCAGGTGTATTCAAACGCTCCGCTGTCCTTTAATACCTGGACGTAATAATTTGGGGGAAAAAAGCAGCAATCTGTTTCACATTTCCTCCGAGTTTGCAAAATACTGTTGGGGGGGAAAAGGCAAACAGCCGTAGAGTTCAGTAATGACATATTGCCTTGTGGCTGTGTAGCCCTTTCCACATCAAACCGCAGAGCAGCCTATAAATACCCAAGAATTATTATGCTTCAAGCTTTTTCAAATAATATTGACAAACTGCTTGGAACAAACTGTTTGCCTGACGTTGCACTTTCAAATAATGCAGGCATATCCTTCAGAAATGTTTTTATTCCCACAGACAGAAATATAGATTCGCCAAGTGATGCAAGAATTGTTGAAACCTACCCAGGATATGTGGATAAGCTTGTGCGAGTGGATCTGAGTGTAAGAGCGTGCTTCACGGGGAAAAGTAAGAACGATTTTCTATCATGAAGATTAGCTGGTCGGAAGTTTTGAAATAATATAAAATAGTTTAAAATACTGTCTTGGATAGAGCGTTGGCTGAGAGCCGACTTTACACGGAGAGAGAGAGAGGAAAACAGAAAGAGATATTCCCTCACTTTGAGCACCAGCATCTGCGTGGAGGTTTTCAGGTGGCTGTTCCTGCTGCTCACAAACATCTTGAGAAGCAGGTAAAGCACCGACTTCTCGCCACATGTTGAATCTGAATCCGCAACGTCCTGAAGAGAGAAAAATCAACACAAAATGAACCAACACAACATCTATGTAGTTAAAAAAAAAAAAAAGACATAGATAATGGTGGCATAAAGCCGTCAGTGTGTGTCCTCTCCACCTGAATGCGGAACCAGGAGAACTTGCTGGCAGGCAGATCCAAGGCCAGCTGCAGGATCTGATACTGCAAAACAGGGGGCACCTCGTCTCTCATGCCTTTCTCTGACATGATCCCTAGAGACATGAGAAGAAAAAAAAAAAAAAAAAGAAATCCCTCAGCTTTGAAGGCTTTTGTTGCACCGACCAAAACCAGATCAAAATGAAAGATCAAAAGCTCAAAAGCTCAAATTCAAACATTTGTACCTTTTAGGAGCTTGCTGAAGTCAAATTTGCACTGACTAACCAGATGTGGCACGACTTTTTGGTAAAGACAGACGACCTGGAGGATAAGAGCTTTCAGCAGGATGATCTCAGCTGTCTCTGCAACTGTCAAAATAAATACATAAATAAACAAACAAACAAAATACAAACACAATCATAATGGCTGGTTGTACCCTCCCTTATGAAACAAAAATATATTGCAGTATATTGGAAAATATCATGTGATTTATTAGATAATGCATTTCCAGATATGGGAACTAGTCTTTATATTTACCAATATATTGCAATATCTGAAATGCACAATTACTTATGTATTATTACATATATTAAAATTATTGATGCAATATATATATAAATATATTGCATTATATATGTTTCACCAATATATTATTCCATGTATTGCTAAGACATTTTCAAATACACAACATATTTAAATATATTGTAATTCCATATGGGTCATTTCACCAAATTTTCAGGACATCCCACGCACTTGGGTCTCAAAAAATTCTGAAAAATCCACCAGTTGTTCCTT
>OMLB01033997.1:0-22412 GCA_900302555.1 Myripristis jacobus
AGATAGATAGCTCATTTAGGATGAATCTGGGCTGGTGTGTTCAAAATTTTGGGTGATTTGGTTGGTCAGATTCCATTGTAATGACACAAGATGAAATCATCGCTGTTTGACTGTCTGTTAGCGGGATTTTAAAGGTGTAATTAGTTCCCAGCTTTAAGTAACAAAGTCCAGTTAGCACCTCCAGAAGATGGAAGATAAAAACAAAAACACACAGACTTGTCAGCCCTGGCACACACACACACACACACACACACACACACGCATAAGCTCACACAGCCGTGCACATCCACTCACAGCCTTGCTAAAAACACCTCCTTCCCTTCAACCTTAAAAGCAGACAAGTTAAATGTTCACTTGGCAAATTCTACCCTCAAGAGCGACGTTTCACTAAAGATTACCAAATGTTACTGCCTTTTGGAAGAAAGGAAAACATGAATACAGATGTCTCCCCTGTATAGCCCGTTGACATCTTGTGAATCCCCGCCTGAGGAAAAGCGTCCTCTTTCATGTCTCTAATTGGATGGTGTGACAGTAGGGCCGTGTGTAACTTGTTCCCAGACTTAGCGGCCCATCTCAGCGTATCAAGTTGACTCTGTGCTCAGATGGAGTCACTTTCTGTGCATCAACCAGCACCAAGTCAGAAAATAAAAACCACGGCCCTGATCGGAAACAGTCTTGGAATGTCTGACCTTTTGACCCTCCCCACTTGTTGTGATGGTTTCCTGGGGAAATGAAACTCTGCAAACCTCCTACATCATTAACAACCACCGTGTCACACCCACAATAAAGCAAGACAAAAAGCTAATTCACAGCAAGAGTCCAGCAAAGACCAGAGATCAAGACACTTAGACGGTGTGATATGCCATTAAGAGTAAACTATATTTCAGGGAGATTTTTAAAATATGTATAAGTAAAACTGAAATTCATTTAATGCATTGCTAATGCATTTAAAATAATTACCAAAATATATGAAGTAGCCATTTTTTTATTACATATTTTGAATGTGTTTTTAAATAGATATTGTAAAAGTTTGGTATATGTTTTCTTTCTTTGGAAAGGTAGACTGGAAAACTCTTTAATGAAGATGTGGGAAAGTGTTACCTGCTATTTCTATATTGTTTGGGTATCCTCTGCACATAAATCTGCTTTCCAATTACATACTGGTGTGTGTTTATATTAGCTTCAGTAATGACTGGATAAAACTCATCATTCATGTTACTTACCAATAACAATTGTTTTTAACATATATTGCCAGCTATTACTTGCAACTCATCCCACACATTTAACTCCTCCTGTTGCACACACAGTTCATGTCAAAGCAGACAGTGGCCCCACATGGTGTAAAATAGTGGCAGTAATTAAACAGACACACGAGTCACCTAGGTCATTAATTATTAATTGTAGAATCATATTGCAGGATATTCTCAGCCTCAGCGACCAGGCCAAATTACACTGAATTTACTGCAATTAGGCTGAGGAAACAAATCCACATTCATATGGGACAGCCAAAACTCATTCCTTCATTTTGGTCTCCGTTTAATGACACTGACTGACAGATCACAGCAAGCTTTTACTCTGCTGATTCACACTTGTATCACTCTCATTATCATGCTGCCTTGACCACATGTCCAGTCAAAATGGTGCATGTTTATGTATGCCGTCATTGTTTCTAGCCATCATATTTTGATCACAAAGGTTTGTGTCCTACATGCAACTGTGTTCCCAGATGGAAAAAATTTCACAACGGTACACTTCTGAGCACCATCGTCAGCACACTCACATGTGGACGAGGTCCGTTTTATCGTACTGTCAGTGTGCACACACCATGAATAGTAACTGCACTTACAAGCACTTAATTCATATTTAATTGATTAAATTCATATTTAATTGATTCATTCTTTAATCTGTGCCGTTAATGTAGAATGCATATAACCTTAACTTGGAATCAGTGCAGCGAACAGGAAATCATTGTAGGTGAATTCTGACTCAGGACTGTTGAGAGATGAGTTTAAAAATATTAGTTTGAGCATCAAAAGCAACAGGTTTCAGTTTTTTGGTGTTTTTTTTTTTCATTGCAACCGTATCATTCTTCAGGCTGAACCTCAAGAATGAAATTCGACAGTTGTTTTCTTTCTTTGGTCTTTAAGCAAACCACTACTATACTGCACAGGCAATATTTCACAAGACACTTTCACAAATTGTTTTTAACCACTGTGAAGTGGTTTGTCGTTTATGATAGTGAGTTGTGCCTGTTATTTCATTATTCTGATCCTTGAAGTGGTATTTTTATAGCCACTTTGTAACACTCAATAACTGCTTCAGTTTTTAACTGCAGAAGGAAAGGAGGTGCAGTGACTCTGATAATGGCCCTGTAATCAAACCACAACTGGTACTGTATTTTCTTTTTCACATCAAGCATTGTGTTATTGCCCCTCATGATTAGTCGATCATTGCACTTCTTTAAACCAGACCCGTTACGCTTTGAATTAGCTCAGATTTACAGTTATGGGCCTCTACAAAACGTGTGTATATTGCATAGAGTCTGGGTAGTGGTACACCCATTTCCACATGAAGTTGGGCGTTATACACGCAAAATTTCATGTGGAGATGTGTTTGTGAATCTTTTCAATACAGTTATTTGTCCATCTACTGTTTGCCAGTCAAATTGTCTCTGATAATAATGATAATGTGGGATTTAAAGACGCATTACGCAAAACTGGGGTTTGATTGAAGTGAAGACTGTTTACACTCCACAAAAGTGGAATAAGCCCATAAAATAACCTTTTTTTTTTAGCCAGTCGAGTCTAAAGGCTCCTCACTTAAACGCAGTTTTAGATAGTGTACATGTAAATTAGGTTCTTAGGGAAATTTGCTTCTCATTTTCCCCATCCACAGGGAGGTCAGAGGTCAGGCTCAGCCTCAGGTCTAGATAGCGGCCCCTGGAGATGGGGCACTTCAGCAGGATGCTTTCCCACAAGGCGCTTTAACCCAGGGCCTTTGGTTGAGACGTGGTTGCTGCTGAAAGATGGTTGAGGAGATCAAATAAAACACTACTGGAAGTTCCCCCAATTAAACAACTGCTGCAGCCAGTCAAAGCCTAAACATCCAGCCCACTCAACCTGTCTAGCTACAGCTTCCACCAGAGTAAATATGTTACACTCGGCCTGTCATTTGCATCCAACGAGTCTACACTTCAGTGCTGAGGCTCTTTTTTGGCTGCACTGGTTATCCCAACCGCCGTCCTCAGATACCACATCTGAAAATGGAGTGGCTCCCCAAAGCCAACACCACATCAGCATAAGTCTTCCAGACTCACAACTTTTCATCCAGTTCTCATCATGGAATCAAACACAGCCTTTTCCAGCCATGCTAACAAGCTCTAGCTAACACCCTCAGGCCTAACCCAATGTCTTTAAAATGATTGAAACAGTCAGAGGTGGCCTCAGCCATGTTTCCAAGCACCAGCAACCCAACGTTCAGCCCACAGCCTTATCCTATTAAACCACATACACAGTCTCATGTGTTGTGCCACGAGCAGACATGCAAAACTGGGGCGATTTTCCGTTTGAGAGCGAGAGATTATTGTAAAGGAGTGGTGGGAAGGATGACAGTGAGACGGGAGAGAGACATGTGGGGGTTTGGGCCCATCTGTTTCTTGGTAAGTCAATGGAGGGAGGAAAAAAAGCTGAGCAGATACACTAAGCATTAGTGGTTAACCAACTACTAATGAGGGAAAAAGAAAAACATTGAGCTCAGATGAAACCATTTAGTGTACAGTGGTATACAATGTCCTTATTGGGTTTCAAGGAAAGATGGCCAACGCTCACGTAAGCCCCATGTGTAATAACCAAAGGAATAAGGGGAAGTGGAGGTCGGACCTGTTTCCAATCTGTGTATGTGTGTGTGCATGTTTTGGAGTAGCAGACTATCTTTTAAACAACATGAATCTGTTTTAGAGCATGTATTCCATACATGTACTTCCACACCTTTGATACGGCAAACGTCCAGGGCACTGAACTGAGCACAGCTCTGGTGTAGTCTTGGCACGTCAAGCCTGATCCTTTTGCCAGGGTTGGGGCTCCGGGGTTTTCTTTCCTCTGATCGCCTCTTCCCCTCATCTACCCCCACTACCCTTCCCCAAAGCTCTGGAATAAATCCTGGGAAATGAGAGGGCCTCCTGCCCCCTCTCTGCTACTCATTCCCAGGTGTGCAAATCCCAGGTCAACCCAGGATCAGACCGTTACACTGCCAAAGTGTTTGAAAGAGGAATAATAAATGATGGGGGCGAGAGAGAAAGGGGGATGGGGTGGGGAGCGAAAGAAAGGTGAGAAGAGGAGAAAGAAAAAGAAACAAGATGAAATGAAAGAAAGAGGTGGAGAAAGGGCAGAATGAGACAGAGAGCTGAATTGGGAATGTGAGCCATGCTGAAACCATCCAACTCAAATCAGCACCATGTGTCCTCCAGAGCCTTATTATCCCATAAATGAACTTTATTGAGGCAACAAAGTGTTTTGGAACTTTGCAAAAACATTAAAGGGGCCCTTGCCTGTCTCGGCCTGGGGCCAAGAGCAGTCCAATTCCTCAAGGGACTAATGAAAAGAGAGGGGCCTCTGGCCTCGTGTTCACTGCCCCCAGTGCAGCCTCACAAGCTGGTTGGCTGGCTGGACTGTCTGAGTAATGGCCTATTAGTGACAGAGAAACGGTTAGCAATCACACCGGGGAAACAAAAATGGCAAAGACCTCTTCACTGACCTGACCTGTTGAATTAACCAGCAAGGAGGGGAGGCACAGAGGTGGAAAGGAAGGAAAGAGGGAATAAAGGACAAAAAAGAGAAGAGAAATAAAGGTAGATGGTGAGAGGTGGGGTGAGGATAATCATGCTGGTAGAGAAAGTGAATAGAACATTGAGAGACAGAAAAGGTGGAAAAATCAAGACAAGAATTGCAAGTGTGGGATACAGTGTGCAGCATTCCGTGTCTGAACAGAGAGGAGGAACCACTGAATTCTCTGATCTTCCTGGGATGATGAATCTTTGGGAGGTGGGATCCGTACGGGGCGGGGAAAGGGTTAAAATGGTTAACCAAATGGCCTCAAGTGTATATATGGGACTGATTAGGACCCTGGAAATGAGATTAAAGAAAGATCTACCAACAGATTGAATTGTATTTGCCATAATTGCTGAGAACAGCTTATTCAGTGCAGACCGCAAATAACAGCGTCATAAAACCAAGGAAGGAGTAGAGAGGAGAGCGGGCTGCCACTTGAAACCAGTGGGCTTTTGTTAAAGCAATCAAACCCAGGACAAGTCTTGTATCAATTAGAGGGTGTATGCATGGTGTGTGTACATACACAGGATGGGATACACAATGAATAAACTTTACAAAAACTTCAGTCATGCTTTGTATTGTGTTGAGGAGACAAGATATGCTTTTTCATAAGTAGAGTACATAATATTTGCTCTAACAAAAGCAAAAAAACAATTCAACCACATTGCCCTTTACTTTTTTTAAACATAAAATTCTCCTGGGCATACCATGAATTCGTCAGCAATAAGATGAGTAACAAAAATATCCTAGACCTCTGTCTTGAGGGAAACATTTCAGCATCTTGTTACAAAGCGCTTTAATGAAAAATAAATCTTGGGAAGAGAAAAAAGCAACAGACAAATCAATAGAGGCACAGGCTCAAAGATAAAAGTGAGCAATGTGTGCCAAAGAGGCACTCACTCTCATTCCTGGGTTGATTGTGCTTAAAGTGAAACCACATGAACTGTGTCGTTCCCACAAGAAAAGAGTGAGAGGAGTAAGCTCCACAACAGTTAATATAAAAAAAAAAAATATATATATATATATACACTGTATCTTTTCATCACCGCATTCTTCAATGAAATGGAAAGAAAATGCACAGAACAAAGATGTAGTTTTCTATGTTAGGCACTTTTATTGATTTTGCATTACTAATTCACAAACACAAATACCATTGCTAAAAATTTTAACAGATTGGTATAGATTTACTTCAATGGATTTACATTGTAATTTATTTATTTACTTTTTTTTTTTGGAGAGAGAGAACATTTAGAAATATCCAAAATGAAGAAAATTAGTCTTATTTCTATACCTCTACTTAACAAATTGCAGGCACCAGTGTTTAACAAGTAATTAAGCCATCTTAAAAAATTGTTTTAGGTATCTTTTGTAGTAAATAGATCATTTGGCTGAAATATCAAAAGAGATATCAAGAAAATGTACTTGGTAAGGCATGTTAGCTAGAAGTCAAAGACATTGCAGGAGTGCTTCAAAAAGTTGATCCGTAAGGGGGGGGGGTCCTATAAACATAAATAAAAGAATCTGTTCTATTCTTATCAAATGGCATCCTACATTAAAATGTTACCTTGAACAAGTGTTTTGTGCCGTTCTATTCCAGACCTGCTGAATATCATTAGAATCATCACATAGTGGATAGTAATTAATGTAGTACAAAGCTATGAAAAAATATATCAGTGTAAAGGCACAAGAGACTTGCTCGACAATCACACCACCACCACAATAAACCACGAAAAGTCACAAAGAGCTGGCCCAGGGGTATGCAGCTCCTGTTCTGTAGTAGCTGCAAAGATCTCTGCATCCCATAGTGAGTTACAGAAGGTTAAGATTTAGCTTGGGGGGGTACCAGTGCTTCTCTGTTTTGTCTTTAAAGTCAAACTTCTGCCTCGCTCCAGATAGGAACAGATCAAAATAAACACCTGGCACATTTTTGCTGAATACCACAGAACGGTTTCATATAACTATTTTGACTATCTGAGCATTCCTGATGCTTTTTAACTAATCCTGACAAAGTCGTACATTGTATACTGAAAGAAACCAATGAGATAAACAAAATCAATTTTAAATGTACTTAGTGTTAAATTCCAGCATAGAGATATTTTGCCTTCCAAGAACAGCAACTGCCTACCCCTGAGCCAGGCTTACTTAATAATATCAATCAACTTGGCCTGCCAAGTCTCACCACTAGAGGACACTCTGGTTTCAACAACAGGACAACGCTCCACTGCAAACTGTAGGACACAGCAAAGGTATCTCTATTCACCCAACACCCAATGACTCAAATCCAGCCAAACTCCATGTACAGGTTTATTTTCACCGTACTGTGTAGGGAACTTAAGGGAGAATTCCCCCAAATTGATCCACTCTTGGAAACAGCAATCTTTATTGAGACTGCTGCACTTCTTTACCAAAGAGTAGATTTTAAATCTGGGTGAATGGCTCCTTTAAGTCTTTGGTATTTTTGCAATGAAAACATGCAAGCTAGTTTGGACCTCCAGAAGATGGTAACTATACCCAATGCCCCAAAAATGGAGTGGATTCTGACTCAGTCTGAATAAGCGGGTAGTGTTAGGGACTGAAATGAAATGCAAAGCAAGGGTAAGCTCTACCGTACATGACAACCTCGTAGAAGACAAAAAGACATGGGAGCATCATGTGACCATCAGGTGGGAATGTGAAAGGTGGTCTTATATTCATATGAATTTCACATTTCTGATGAGCATCTCAAGAGTTGGTTATTCAAAACTGAACCTAAATTTAGCACAACTCCCACATAAGTTATTGTAACGTCCCTAATCTATGTAGCCAGAGATTTGCGTTTAATATTTTCTTAGTGATACTTGGTAGCAATGCATAAAATTTCATTTTGCACATATCTAACATTGAAGAAAGATCCTGCATATAGGTAGATAATCACATCAAAATGATTTTAAAATGAGCAATCATACATTCCTCTAGTCAGATACAGTGAATGTTAGATAAAAGCAACAGAAAATTGAGTAATTTGTCATACATCTACTGATCTTGAAATAACTCATCTACCCTTAAGATTTACAGTTTTCCAAATCAACATACAGCCACTTTACATATGGGAATTACCGATTAGGAATAGGAATCTGGTCTTAATGCCCCCCCCACACACACACACACACGCACGCACACACACACACACACACACACACACACACACACACACACACGGCTCCAGAACTTGAATTGGAGTAGAATGCACTTTCCCATTCAAATCAACATTTTTATGTGCACTGTGGCCACTGCATTGGTCTAACTTCTGTATTCAAGTTGTTGGTATCAGTTAACATTTATTTACCACTTTTAGCAAGTAGCCACAGAAAAAAACAACATTTTCTCAGTTCTGAGCACTTCACTGCCCTGTGTGTGCGTTGTCACTGCAGCAGCTCACCACAACTGCCATTTTATTGTGTACCAGCCAAATGAGCATGGCAAATAGTTTGATGACCGTTCTACTCTATTCAAGTTCTGTGTTGACTGAGGCACCCAACAGGGGCCACAGGAGGGACACTCTGCAGCAGGGGGTGTGAGAATGGTGGATTTGAGTCAGCAGGTAGCATTGTGTTTTTGCTGGGGGATGCTTTAACACACAAACTCCTGTCTCATGCGGATGATCTGTAGTAAGGCGGCTTGAACGTCCTCATCCATATGGCCCTGGGAGAGAAAATACACACAACAATGGGATCTAGTTGATCCATTTGTCCCATATTTCCGAGCATAAGCCCATTTGCAGGCTGTGGGCTGCTGGCTGTGGTGTCCTCAGCAAACTGTTCCCTCTACAAAAACACTTTATTTTAAAAGTGCTGTGCCCAAGGTTCAAGGTTCAATGTAATTTTATTATCCCCAAGAGGCAATTTGGTTCACAGCCAGCAGTGAAAAATATATAACAAACAAAGCAATAAATACAACAACAAATACCAACAAAATTTACAGATTACAGGGTGTCATTTACTTTTATATTTAGCATGATTTATAGTATCATGTTTGCTTTTCAGCAGGTATTATTAGTATTCCACCCTTTGCTGTTAACTTACATACATGCACACATACTTTCTATGTATGTACACATTTTTATGTATGCATATTTATTTTTGTTTCATGTTTTTATTGCTTGCATTTGTTATATGCTGCTTGCCTTGCTTACATTCATTATTCAAACAAATATAAAACTATTAAAAAATGATGGTTGTTGTTATCACATATTCAAATGACATACGGTAACAGAAAAAAAGGAAGTGTAACAACAGAGTAAAGAGCAAGAGAAACAAAGGTGTGAGTCAAACTTACCTGTGCTGCACTGAGAAGATGAGTTCGATAAATTGAGACTACCTCTCTGTGTTGCCTCTCAGCATCCTTATAGAGGGACAAGCA
Organism: Myripristis jacobus; assembly: GCA_900302555.1. Classification (NCBI taxonomy): domain Eukaryota; kingdom Metazoa; phylum Chordata; class Actinopteri; order Holocentriformes; family Holocentridae; genus Myripristis; species Myripristis jacobus. The sequence continues at coordinate 9,225 of OMLB01033997.1, forward strand.
TGGAGACAGAGACAGATGACAAGATAAACAGAGAGGGAGAAAGAGGTAAATAAAGAGAGGCAGGGACAAAGGGATGGGAGGAGGAAATGGAGAAAGACAAAGACAAAGGTTATTGCTTCAGTTGCTTTCAGCAACACCTAAGTCTGAGGACCAAAATAGCACCGCTATTTTTTATTGAAGATGGCCAATATAGTTTTTCATCTTGATGCAGACCAAGACATACAGCATATTTGATTCTACGTGCAATAATTTTGTGAGGGATAATTTCTCTTTTCATCTAGATAACTACAGTGATGGTAATGCTAAAGCTTGTGTTTCTTCTGTACTTTCCAAGTGGACATGACAGGCCTCTGGGTGAGGTTATCATTATAAATCAGGTACATCTGTGATTGTGTTGTTCAGTTCTGCAGTAAACAAGCTATAAACAGCACTCAGAATACCTGTCACATAAGATATTGAACTTCATAAACCTTTTACACAGCTATTGTGAGGAGATGGGTAGCACTAGTGTCAGACAAATGTCTTTCTCCAGTAAGACAATAGTTATTCTACCCTATTCCATTCTATTCCATGACAAGACAGCTGTGTAAATGCTACTGTGTAAATATATATATCAATGCAAGGATTATTTTATCATTGGCTCTCTGACTTTTTCTTCAACAAAGTCAATTGCTAATGGAAAGACGGATACAATTCAGCAAACTACAATTTAGTGTGCCATAAAACTAACTGAATATAGGGAAATGTGTGTGTACATGTGTCTGTGTGCTCCTAAAATAGATCTTATTATGGACATGTAATGTGTGTCCACTCACAGCCAGCTGTTGCTGTAGGCTCTTGATCTGGGCTTGGAGTGTGTCAATGTATTGAGTCTGTCTCTTATTGGGCGCATTGCCTGCGTACGCCAGCTGGGACAGACCGTTCAGTGCCTGCTTCAATCGCTCAACGTCTGTCAGCAACTCGGTGATCTGAGACAGACACAGAGACAGATTTGCACAGCTGTTAAAATTAATCTAAATACACATCTCAACACTTCATCAACAACATAATGAAGAATAGCATAAAATGAAGCATTAAATACATATTTTCCTTCCGAATTTTGAAAAGGTACAAGTGCATGTACGCAATAAGAAATAATTTAAAAGTTCCCTCATCATTTCTACAACTCATAAAATAATCACACATTCTTTTCAATGGCAGATACCTCATTTTAAAACTACGCTTATTTGTTAATGCAATAAATTTTTACAACCTTCTTGTCTTTGACCTCAGTCTGCTCAGCCGATGTCTGAATCCTCCTCTGGAGATCACCGATGGTGCTAAGTGACTCGTCATACCTCTCCTTCAGCTCCCTAATTTCTCTCTCAATGGCATAGCCTTTCTCCTGGACAGTCTCCATCTCTGTTCTGGTCCTGTCCTCACCCTCCCTTGCCTTGGCTGCCTCCAGATGGAGTCGCTTGCACTCTTCTGCCAAACTCAAGAGCTTGCTGCTTTGGTTGGCAACTTCCTCCTCCAGCTGCTGCTTCTCTTTCTTCAGCTGGTTCATTTGGTCTTCCTTATTGCGCAGCTCCTCAAGAGCCTGGGTGGCCTGGAGGAGCTCAGACTGCAGGGCAGATACATCTTCAGCCCTCTGGGCATTACTCTCCTCCTCTTCACGGAGTGCCAGCTGGAGCTTAGCCACTTCAGCCCCCAGGGCTTCCTTTGTCTGGACATGCTGTTGCAACATGGCAGCCTGATCCCCGTGGTATCCCTGGAGCTCCTTCTGCAAGGCACAAGCCCTCTGGGCCTCCTCATACTGAGCCTCCTTTGCTTTCATGCAATCAGCCTGGGTTTGATTCATGGAATCTTGGAGGGCTTCAAGCTCAGTCTCATACTTTTGTAGGCGATTCAAATCCAATATGAGACGTTCCTGAAGGCTCTGGATCTCAGCATTGCAGAGGGCATTTTGCTCTTCAAGTTCAGCCTTCTCAACGGTCACTTCTTCGTACTGCTGCTCTAGACTGACCACCTTCTGAGTAAATTCCTCAATTTTGCTCTTATACTTTTCTTCCAGTTCCTTGTGCTTTTCACAGGAAACAAAGTCAGTTTCTATTCTTTGCTGAACAGACTCCATTTCCACTTTTAGTTTCTCTTTCTCCTGTTTGTTGAGCTCTCCGATGGACCTTTCATTATTGTACTTCTCTTCCATTTCCAACAGCTTCCCTGTTAAGTCATTCAATTTGTCACTGTAAGATTTTTCTCTTTCCTCACTGTCTGTCAATGGGATAAACTTGGACTCAATAGCCTCTTGTATGGTATCGAGTTCTTTCTTTTGGGCCTCCAATTCTTGAGTTAGTCTTACCACTTCCTCTTGAGCCAGCACATACCTTGTTGATGCTTCTTTTGTTCTGCTTTCTGCCTCAACCACAGCGGCATTCAACTCATCTGTGATAGCTTTGTGGTCTTTAAGGCTTACATAGTCCTGTTTCATCTCCAACATCACTTTTTCCAACTTTTCTTTTAACTTGTCGCTTCCATCTTTCACATTCTTCAACTCTTTCCCACTTTCTTTTTCCTTGGTTTCCAACTTCAACATCTCAGCCTTGACACTCCCCAAAGTAGCACTCAGCTCAGTCTTCACTTGCTCATGCTGCTGCCTGGGCACATACTCTTCCTCCAGACTTTGTTTCAGACACTGACTCTGTGCTGACAGCTGTGCAAACTCTTCCTCTCGGTCTTCATACCTCTTCTGCAAAAGTTCCAGCTCCTTCACCAGGTCAGCATTTTGAGAAACTATTGAGTCCATTTCAGACTGGTGTCTCTGTTGGGCACTTTGAAGACTGGTGATGTTCTCATGCAGTGAGGCTCTCTCAGTTTGAAGGTGCTGTACTTGTGCCTGTGCTTTGCCATATTGTTCACTGGCTTCCACCAGCTTATCCTCTAGCTCCTCCATAGCTGTTACCATGTTCCTCCTAATTTCTTCATGATCCTTGATGGGTACAAAGTCCACCTCGATCCTGCTACTGAGTTCATCCAGTTGCTCCCGTAGTATATCCCTCTCTTCTTCACTTTCTTCAACCTCATGTATCAGTGCCTGGCTTTTGGCAGTAACATCAGCCAGTTTCCTTTTCAACGAGACATTGTGCTCCTCAAGAGCTGCCACTATCCTATGTTGCTCATCAGCAGACATTGCCCCTATTCCTCCCTGGGATGAATGACTGTCTACTTCTCGATGGAGCTCTGCCACCTCCTCTAGTACGCGATCATAGTCTTCCCTTAGCTCAGCAAGTTGCTGCTCCTTCTCATCAACTGCGTTGGTCAGCAGGTTTTTCATGTTGTCAAACTTCTCAGCTGGCACCACATTGCCATGTTTAGCCTGGGTTTCCTTCAGCTGGGTTTCCATTTCTAACACAGTGTTCACTAATTTATCTCTTTCTGCAGTCAGAGCTCCCAGCTCCTTGCCTAGCCTTTCTGCCTCCGCTGCCAACTGGCCCTCACTGCTTTTGTACTCCTCCAATGCCTTTTCACTCTGTTTGAGGCGGTTGCGGACACGACCCACTTCAGCTGAAGCTCCTTCATATTTGGCTTTAACATCCTGGAGTTGAGCACGAAGTTCTTCAGCAGCTTGGCCTCCTAAGTGTTCTTTGACTGCAACCACATGAGCTTGCAGCTGCTTGACCTTGCACTCAGAATCAAGCATTCTCTTCTGGACCTCCCCCAGGGCATCCTCTAGTTCCTGAACCTGCTGGTCAGCCTGTTTCTGGATGGTGTCTCGGCTCTGGATCAATTCTTGGCACTCACGATTCTTGCGGTTCAGGGCAGATTGAAGCCGTGCACTCTCATCCTCTGCTGCTTGCTGCCTTCTCCTCACTGCCTCAAGCTCATGTCGGAGTGCATCTAACTCACCAGTTACGTCCCAGCCCACACTGGGCTGGCTCAGCTCTAAAGGTCTGGACTGGGAACGTGACATGCTGGGATTCTGCAGCATCTACAGCAAAACACATACAAATGCTTAAATTTTAGACATTGGGATGGAGAAAATATTGTTAAAGATTGACTGATTTATAATTCTTTCACAAAAGTCCCATAAGGCCAGCTCAGCTTTTAAACAGATTTTTCCCCTAACCGAAGGAGTTAACAAATTATATCTTTTTCTGAGGAGTACAGGAAAATAATTTCAAATGAGAATTCCTACAATAAATCCACCATCGCTGACACATACTGTATAGACTACAATGGCTAACACTTCCATGAACAGGGTGCCCTTGGCACTTGCAAACCACTTAGTGATGTCCCACAGAGAGAAGCTTACCTGGCTAGAATCCAAGCTGTGAGACTGCTTAACCAAAATGTTCTCTTTTCCTGCGAAATGGACAGAGTACAAAACATTGCATTTACTCACTCTATGTAAGCAAAATTTCAGATTTAATATTCAAATTTGTTGACAACTGATAAGACACTGAACAAAGCCCACCTTTGATTACTGACTGCCCGGAATAATCCCCCTGCAACATAAAAATAAATAAATAAATAAATCACATTACTTTTTTCCAAGATACAAGATACACGGGTACATAAGAAAATTGCTGAGAATTAACTGAACTGAATCATGACTACATCATAAATAATAAAATTAAAATGACTGTACACTTTTGCATTTCAAAACTCAATTTCTTTTAAATCTAAGACATATGAGGAGTTTAAATTTATTTGCAGTTGTCCTTACAACATCAGTACAGCAGACTGCTCTACCATTAATGTATAGATGCTTTCAGATAATGAAGTATTTTAATATTTTACAACTTTTCAGCTTCAAGTAAGGTCACATTTGCTGATAATTATGTTTCATGTGTTCTGCCTGGTTTTTGACCTTGTCTGAGTCATTACTTTATGTAGGCTTTGGATAAATTATGCCTGAATAATAGATTTGGTCTGTTTCTTCTGTGTGTCACTGGGGAGACAGAGTGCAGCAGAATATCAGAGTAACATGAAACGCATGGCTGACCATCTTCAATCTATGCAAGAAAATGTGGTCAAGAAAATGAATAATGACAGAAATACTAGATCTTTTGAAATCGGTTCAGTTTCTTTACCCTCTGTCCTTTTGAGTAGAACATAATTTAACTTGTACTGTCAAGCATTATTTATAATTTAGCACATGTGTATATCTTTTGGAAATCATAACAATGTCATCATCAACTGAACAATAATTAGTAATTTTCTGAGATTTTAAAAAGACATGATTTTTTATCTAGTGCCATTATAAATCTAATTTTATTCAGATATATTGACAACAATAGGCATATTTTGCAAAGATTCAACACAGTGCAAATAACTGCCTAAGAGTGTAGTTAAAACCAAGTATCTAAAAAAAAAAAATCTACACTGCATCGACTTATTACAACTCAGAATTACCATAATAGTGATTTTGTATGTTTAGCATATCTACAAAATGTATATATTTCAAGTTCCTGCTAATCGTTTGCCAAAGGTAACAGTTTTTTTTTCAACTCCAGTATTATTTTTCATACATTTTATCGAGCCATTCAAATTTTAAAATCAAAGGATACTGACTGTATGGTGTGAAATCCTTAGTACCCCCGCATGAAAAGTTTTTGCAATGTAAAATATGGGTAAATTTTAATAAATGGGCCAAACATTAAAAATCACTGGAATGGTCCTTTAAAGCCTACAGCTGTGGGAAGATATTAATTGGAGCACTAACCAAGGTGCTCCGGAGCTGGACCTTGACAGTCTCCGGGCCTCGTGCACCCTCCTCTCTCTCTTTGGCACCGAGTAAGAGCTTCAACTGTTCATTCTGATTGAGTAAAAACAGCAATGACACATGTCAGACAGGAAGAGCAACTGCCTTTCCAAACATCTCCCAACATATAAATCAATAAATATATAAAACACTAATTAAATAAAATTTTCACAATCAATAAATCCATACAACCACATAGTGTGTAAGTGCTTAAAAAAGAATGGCCTCATGCAGTCCCTGCTGATTTCCTCACCTCTTTGTGAACATCTTCCACAGTTTGCTTTTCCTGCAGAGAAACAAAAAGATTGGAAGTTTACTATCCATGAAATGCTTGATAGATGTTTCAATTATCTCAATATGCTCAATTATCTATCTCAATTATCACTCAGTTTCTCCTGGCAGTGCTACATATCGCTATGAATATAATTAACAATATAATTATTACTTTTGTATTTTTACATAAGAAACCTGTGCTAAAAACATGCACTGACTGCATAAACATGTATGGGAGAAAAATATCCTCTAAATGAAATGTCAAATTATGGTTTTAAAGTTATGTATGATCATTGCTCAAAGGGTATGACTATACTCAACACATTATACACTGTTTTTTTTTTTTAATTTATTTGCTTTTTTCTTTCATCACCAAAACCCCACAGCAAGTGCCTGGAATTAAATCTTCTACTTTATGCGTTCTGTTGGTACGCCCACTCACAAAATGCAGTAGTCAAAGAAGAGCAAGCCAAACTACTGTACGGCTCGTGTGCCTTATGTCGATCTCTTCTGTGGTGGTATGTTGCTTACCTGTGTGAGCTGTTGCTGTAGCATGCTGACCTTATCCAGTAGGGCTTTCTGCTCCTGTTGGCACTTCCTCAGAGTCTCCTGCTTGGTCTCGTTTTGTCTCTCTAAGTCCTAAAACAAACAAAACACACAGACACACATGGACACAAAGGCACACAAACTATATAATTTACAAAGTTAAACCTGTTATTGCACTGACGAAAAGTGATGAATTAATAAATCAAAACTAAATCCTATCAGACCTACTATTTCACATCAACATGGAAATGAGTGATGCTCATATTATAGGTATGCATGCCCTGATAAACATAATCCGACCTGACTTTGGGTACAGTGAATTCAAGTAAAATGCCACTGCCTCTGAGTCTGATATTGGAAAACCCTTGAATGTCTGTGTACTTACATGTATAATCTTATCCTTTATGCTAGCCTCAACTGCCTCTGACCTCTCCACAGACAGCTGAGGACAAAACAAGGTCTCCTTTATTATCACCTTTTGCTGATATACATATATATTTGTCATAGGTTGTGAAAGTCTATGGACAATGCTCACTAATAATCACTAGATGGCAGTCATGTGCAACTGAGTAGCAACCAGTGAACTGCTTGCAGGCTCTGGAAAATAGTTGGACTGTACTATGGCAATACAAAACCAAGCTATATTCAAAACAAGACTCATTGTGTAAATTCTCTAGGACTGTCAAAAAAATGGTCAACTCGGGTCTAAGCCTTCAAACAGAAGATGGCACAATAGAAAACTGGAAGGCAAAGAGGATAATGGATAATACTAGTCAATAAAGCAGATGCTGGGTTACCTGGCGCTTCCTCTGTTCCATCTTAGCAACCTCTTTGTCTGTAACAAACAGAATGAGAAAAAACAAAGTTAAGATCTGATATGTCTTCCAGTATGAGGCCAGTATCTGGCAAAATTCAGTCACACAGAAAAGGCATTGTATGAAATATGTGGTCCAACCAGAACAACACATAGGCACAAATGTACAAATATACAGGGACTGTAATTATCATGAAATCAAGGCCGGATGCCAAAAGTCATTTAAAATTGGAGCAGAATTGTGTTGAACAAGACCTACCTACTTTCTTAAAGATCAGATTAACAATTCATACAAAATTATGAAACCCTACTCAAATACATTAATAATTCTAGATTTTTTACATCACTTCTAAAATATTGTTTTAAAAAATCTGTTAAAACAAAGGAAAAAATGCATAGCAGTCTCAGGGCAGATGACCTAATGTTGTTCACAGCATATTTGCCTTGCTAATGTTTTTGGACACTAGAGTACGTTTGACATATGGTGTCATGTTGAATGCAGACACTGTGCCACACCCAACCAATCCATCTGGGATTATGGTATGAAGTGCAAAGTCATGAAACAAAAGATTAAGATAGAGGTGTCATTTCTAAGTCTGGACAGGCTCCATTCAGCTGGAAGCACTCGCTCAAATTCTGTGCCCTAGTTTTGATTGGTTCTCGTGTTTAAATATGCAATGCCCCTTGCCTTATGATTGATTGACACATCTGCTAGCAACAGTCAGTATTTCCAATGAAGATCTCTCATGATATAGATTTCACATTGACTGTCAAGTTTGTTCAGCTTTTCTTCTATTGTAATACCCTAAACGTTTGGACCTGGTATAATCACATGCATGTGTGCAATGTGAGAATACACAATGATATACATTTTTATTTCATGTCCACACAAACCAGTGTGTTCAAAATTTGCAGAAAGCATGTTAACCAAAACAAAGACACAGGGAAAAGTGTCCCTGTACATTTTACAATTGATTTTCAGATTCTGTTGATCCCTTTTGATCCCTTACAAGCCTGCATGTGGCCCCTGAGCCTCAGGCAGGAGATTTCTGTGTCCAGACTAAAGACTGAAGGTGACCGGGCCTGTGCCAGTCGGAGCTCTGCGACTTTGGAACAATTTGCCTCAGGAATTCAGACTGCCACATTCAGTATCATCTTTTAATCTATCTTATATTGTACAGCCTTTGTATAATCTAACTTTCATTCATTTTATCATTGTTTTATTTTGCTGTTTGTAATTCCTTTATCTGCTTTATCCTTAAGGCAAACATTGTATTTCTACTGACTATACTTAATTGTTCTATTTTTTTGTATAAATAAGGTTTATTATTTGTTTATTTTCTGATTTTCTTATCTTTTTTAGAGAGCATAAGGAAAGGGAACTAGGGAATGGTATAGACAAGCTCAAATGGGATGTGTACGAAGGAGATTCAGGTACATAAGTAAAGGCCGACTACAAGTTATGTACTGAACTATCAGTGAATTATTTCAGCAGTGACTTCCGCACCAAATTGGTTATCAGATCCTCGTGTCCACTAGAAGCCAGTGGATAATCTTGATCTTCAGTGTTTAGCTGTTTATGGTGAAACAAAGCCCTGACCCAGAGTTCCACCTGTCCCATTACATTATACTTTATAACTATGAAATTTAGAACTATGTAATAAACATAATTACTAAATAATTACTGAACAAAAAGTGGTAGTGTATTTCCATCTTACCTCTGTTAGCTTTGTCGAAGTAGCTTTTGACCATAGCAACAAGCTCCTGGTTCTTGCTGAGGCGTGAGTAGTAGTAAGGGTCGTGGCCCAAGCCATCAACCGCCATCACGTCAGCCCCGCTCCTCAGCAGCACTTCCACTGCATCCTTACAGCCGTATTCACAGCCAAGGATCAGCGCTGTCCTGAGAGGGGCACACAAACATAAGAAGGAACATGAGCAAGTGTGTGCAGACATTAACTCTCCCTGTGTCTCACATAGGCACAAAAAAAAGCAACACTTCTTTGGTCCTATGAAAGGACAAACAACAGCGAGGCAGTCGCTTAACCACATATTAGCGGTGGAAATACAGTATTAAACTGTTGTAATTCTTGTTTTTGTAAGCCTTTTTATTATTAGGGCCCGAGCACTGGAACAGTGCGAAGCCCTATTGTATTTTTTTGTTGTTTTTTGTTTTTTTAAATCTACTCTTACTGTATTTCTTCACTTTATGTTATGTGCTCTGTAAAGCAGTTTGTGAGGCCTGTTTGGCAAAACGCTGCATAGGAATAAAGTCTATTATTATTATAATTATATTCTTCTTCGCTGTTTGGGCTGTGGTAATATGTTGCTCACATTGTGAAACCACAGAAAATGACATGTCTGACTCACTCTGCCTCAAAAGCATGATCAAATTCTTCAACCAAATGCTAAAGCCTACTCATGCTGTCATACGCCCATTCTATCCTTACTTTACATCTGCCAAGTTTTCACACTTGCCTTCCAATTTTTAAATATTTGTATAGGCCCCCGTGGAGTTAAACAAGGTCAATGTCTTCTCGGGAGAATGTTGGTTTGTATTTCTAAAAAATTTTCTTTTGCTGGTCACATCACATCAGCCTGTTGTTAAAAGGAAATTCACAGAAATGCCAACAACAGTGACTGGCCTAAGGTCTTGACCAATTTTAGCAAAAGTAGCCTTTTATATCTAAAGCAGACAAATCACGCATATCTGTTTTGGGCAACCCTCCCTCATACCTACACCATATTAGGTGATGCTTCTTACTTGTTTTGTTTGTCACGGACAGTGATGTCTGCCCCTCTCTCCAGCAGCAGCTGACAGATGCGTGGGTGGCACATCTGAGTTGCCAACACCAGAGGTGTCCTCCCATCCTAAAGAACATGGAAAAACATGTATACAATCCCATGGATGAATATTTTTTCCTCACAAACAGCTACATACATGGAGAAATGATAAAAATATTACTATACAAACACTGTGTGAAAGAACAGAAACAAATTCTCACAAAATCACTGGCATTCACAGCAGCCCCACTGTCACAGAGAAGTTTCACGCTGGAGGAGCAGCCGGCCATGACTGTGGAGAAAGAAAGAACAGAAGAAAGTTAAACAACTGTAATTATTTCATTCCATTTACCATACATACACATTAAGTCAACTCAGGTTTGGGTTTAAGTGTGAGAAAAGAAAATCATCATAAAAATTCATTTGAAAGACAGTATTTATCATTATTAGGCAGGAATTATCAGTATAGATAGATCACATATCAGAGGAAGAGGTTAAAAAGCGCATTTGAGCCTCTTTGAACACTTGGATTTAAACAAGTGGTGTCAATAAATACCAGCTGTCCTCAATAGCCTTGGTACAATATGACAGCAGTGGCTTGTCAGGGTGTGTATTCAATTTAAAAAGTGCAATTACATTGAGAAGACTTGAGGGCAGATGAATGAACAAAAGGTATGCACAAAAACCATGCATACGCCCACACATAAACTGGTATTTCTAAAAACAAAATGTGCGGTGAGAATGGGTGCACCTCACACATCTTTTAGACCATGCATACAAACGTTTTTCTAGAGCGATCTTAGGGTGTGTCATGAGGTGGAGATGAAATATCAGGTGAGAGACAGAATCTTTTAGTAAAACATTATTTAGGTTGATAACCAGATGCACTTATAGTTGTTTTTTTTGTTTTGTTTTTTTATTTATTTTACACAGCAAATTATTAAAATGCCAATCAAATGCAAATTGATAAAGGTAACATTGAGTAATCACTGAGTATCACTCGTTTAAATTACATTAAGTCAGGGTCAACTTTTTATATGACTGTTATTCTTTTTATTTTGACCTTAGTTGTGACATGCATTGTGATGTTGCTTTGGATATGAGAAGTACAAACTATCATTGATACATTTCTGAGATATGACTTTATAGGTCCATGTGATGAATTAATTATATGAGCCGCACAGCCGTGAGTAATGGTCACGCATATTGACAGCTGTTCTGACTGTAGGAGAACCTCAAGTGCAACACAGTCAGTGAAATAGCACTTTTGATTTCTCATTTGCTTTGCTGACAGGTGTAAAGCAGCAGGTGGTGCAATGATATGAAAACGGCTGGTTAAGGGTGTGTCTTCACTAAATTAAGGCTGATTGTGGGAGTGGAAAAGAGGCTCATGCATGTATGCCCGGTTCTTCAATGACTGAGATTTATAAAAACAGAACTCTGCATCTGATGAAAAGACTGCATATGCTTATTTCTGGGTTTGTAGGTAGACAAGGTTTTAGCCATGAATCAACACAGAGTGATTTCCTTACCAGCATCATGCAGAGCTGTTCTTCCCTGTAGGTCCACATTTCCAACTGGACAGTTGTGCTGCAAGCAAGAAAACAACAATAGGTTGGCACAATACTGTGAAGTGAAAAGTTATCATTATTTTACGGGTGACAGAACATATTTCATGCATACAAGGTTTTGTTGAGACTGCAGACAAATCTTTAGGACTAACTGTCTGTTCTCTTATATCCAAATGATCAGTTGGATTTGTGTGTTCATGCAAGATTAACTAGGACTGGTCAATATGCCGATATTATACCGATATTGTGATGAGACTAGATATCGTCTAGGATTATGGTTGTTTTAAGGGCTTCATTCTACCCATTTGGTCATCATATTCACATCACTAATGATTTCAAATCTCTTGTGTAAACATTTTCTGAAAGTATGCTCATCCCCACAATACTGTCACAATATCGATATTGCAGTATTCAGTCAAAAATATTGTGAGATTTGATTCTGTCCATATTGCCGAGCCCTACTGTAAACACTGTCTGCACTGGCGGCTGTGGTACCAACCTGGGCTTTAAATATACAGTAACCAATCACATTTTTCTCAAATACGTAAGCAAAACAAAAAGCTGAAGAAAGCGAATGCACAAGCACCGTGCAGTCTTCTTCTGTTACAGCAGACAACTTCAGCAGAGGAGACTGATATATGCAACAAAGTTTCAGTTTCAGAGCTCCAGTTACAGCTGGCTCAGACCAAGACACATCTGTAGAGATCAGATGTGAACTGCATTTCAAACCACATAAAAAGATGGCTTGAATATGAGTTGCATAAATCTGCCCCCATATGTCTTCTGCTGTTCAGACTTGATAAAATTTATTTGACTGAGAACAAGAAAAACTAAAAATCTCCAGGACCTTAATTTCCTTCATTAAGCACTACAAGCACACATCCATTCCTTGAAAGTGCTGCTTTAAACAGATTCAAGTGTTCAGATATAACACTATGCTAAAAATCAGATTTGGGCTGGCAGTCTGAACAAGGCCCAATAACACCAGTAAATGTATCTCTACCAAATGACATTGATTTTGAACTCAACCCCTGAACAGGGTTCGCTTGAAATGACAGTCTGCAGTTGTTTTCTAAACACTGACTACGCAAATAATTTGAAAATTGCATGCTTTATTGGTTTTATTGATTTTGGCTCTCTTCTAACATAGCTGTGGTAAATCAAAAGTGATTCAATTTCACTGGCCAGTGTGGCTGTGAATCTAAGATGCAACAACAGGCAGGTCATATTAGGCTAAAGAAAGTGCTGCTATGGTGATACACTTGCGATATCTGTCTCTACACAGTCAATCAGTCAGATAGTGACTGTACCACTGTGGAGATGAGGGCCAGCAATGAGCTATGAGAACTCTAACAGGGGCCTTATGTTGCTGGGTGAGCTCTCCAGCGAGCCAGCTCAAGCCCCACTATAAAAACCTAACTCTCTCTAGCAACAAGGTCCAAAAATGAGCAGCATGCTCA